>VZTO01025391.1:471-40201 GCA_013400615.1 Syrrhaptes paradoxus
AAAAAAAAATTTAAATCTACAGCCTGAGCCAGTCTGAGCTGAATTTATTCTTAGAGACACTGGTACATGGAAATAAATACAAGCTAAATAATTTTAAATTATTTTGGTTTAAACCTTTTAGAAGAAGAGAATGGTTTAAAATTTGTTTTGGCAGGATTCCTTAATCTGAATATCACTGCTGCCATGCTAACTTCTGCCATAGATTTAATGTAATTCTTTTGTAGCAGAGCTGAATGTTTCCACATCAGAAGGCATGCTTCATTAGCCTGGATTATTCCACTTCCTGCACAGATGAATGACAGTAAATCTATATCTACTGTAGTTAGATGCTCTTTTAAATTTCTCTGTCCTAACCTTGGCTTGCCCTGCAATTTCAGCCATCTTTGGCTGAAATTATTCAAGAGGTTCAATTTTTGAAGTTAAAGCTCTCCAGTTCTTTCTCTAGTTTAAAGGTTTGGGGTTTTCCCATTTTTTATGTAAGCAAGTAATTTTTTTTGTAGTATATATGTTGTTCCACCTGGCATTTCAACAGATTTTGAATATTATGCTGGTGCTGAATGTCAGTGGTAGGAATAGCAACTCCCTACTTCACTCGCATACAGGCTTTTGCATATCCTGTGGTCAGAGCACTTGGACACCAGAAAGATCCTAGTGGTATTTATCTGAATGCAAGTTTTTTTATGAGCTGCAGGGAATGTCTCTATAGAGGTAGTAAATTATTATCAATTGATTGGTGTTAACTGCTTGTGTAGGCTTTAGTTGTAGCCACAAGGCAAGTTGTTCCTTTAACAAGTAAGGATGTGGATTAGAGTCTTGATTTATCAGGGAATGGATGTGTACTGAAAGTGCTGAGAAATAGGGTGTAACAGGTAGAGGAAGAGGAAGGCGTAACAATATAAGAAGTAAAAGCAGTGGCAAAAAGCATCCTCTACCACAGGAGAATGAATATGAGGTTAACATCATAGGATGGCGGAAAAGGGAGATGCAGTAGAGAAAAACGGATGGCAGAAAGTTGGGATTAGAGACAGAGTAGGCCAGATAGTTAGGGCTTGTTATGGAATAGGAAAGTTTGCTGCAGATGTCTTTTCCCCCTATGCTGGGGAGTTCATAAATACCAGTAGTAAAGACCTTAATAATTTAACTGAGGAGCAGGAGGGACATACACATATGCACACGGGCTTGAGCTAATTTGGGATCAGCTACTACTGTCACTCATAGTGATGCTTGGGCACTGACTTTGACAACCCCTTATCTAAGCCTGCTTACATTAACTTGTTTAGAGGTAGCAGATATTATACTGTATACGAACTTGTGTAAATGTGTTCATCATAGGGTATCACATAAGATATCCAAGGCATCTTTAACTGGCTCACAATTTTGTTTATTTGTTTCAGGGTTGTTCCCTGTGGGTCTGTACAAACAGTGAACAACTACACTTTCAAAGGCTTTATGACACATGCAAATGACTATCCCTGTGCTTACCTGAATGCTGCCTCAGCAATTGGAATTAAAAAGCAAGATGTAGACATATTCCTAAAAAGACTCGACAAATGTTTGAAGACTTCTAGGAAAGAAGTAAAGAAAGAAAAAAGTATAAATGAAATAAGTAATTCTAATACAGGCACGGAACAACTTGAAGACTAGAAGGTACAGATTTAGTAGAACAGGAAGATATACTTTTGTTTGAAGTATGTCAGGTTTGTATTGGGTTAGCCTTGTGAATCTGCAGTGCAGAAAAATTATTCCTGATGTAAAAAAAAAACAAAGGAAAACTTGGGTAAAATTCAGCTTTAAAGAAAGTAGGTGATACTCTCTCCAAGACAGAGGACCAGACCCCAGTTTTTTGCGGCAAGTAAATGCACTTAATATCTGCCAAAGTAAAGCTTTGCATTCCTAAAGACCGTGAGCTGGCCTTTTTATCTGTGGGTGACTATTTGGACCAGTGTTCAGCAAATCATAGAATGCTTATTCATATGTTTTTGATTAACAAGTTTCTCTGCAGCAGTGATTTAATTCCTTCCTAGGTGTAGACCATCCAGCAAGAAATGCTTCACTGCTTTCAAAATATCTAATTTCTCATCAGCATATTTGTCACTTTTCATTTCTTTCTGAAGATTTATGTAAGTGTTGGGTAGCCCTTGCTAAATACAATGTTAAAATCACCTGAGGAAATGATAGAGTTGGAATAGTAGTGTTTCCAGGTGTTGTCATTTCTCAAGAACTGCCTAGAACAAACCAGCCCTCAGTGGCAAAAAAAACCCTAGAATATCTGATATCCTGGCAGTACGCTGCTCTTGGAAACATTTGCATAGTTCAGCAACCCAAAGGAATTTTAATAATGAAAGCAAGGGGTTGTGGAGTGGAACAGTCATTTTCTTTGTCTTTTTTTTTTTTCTTCCCGTTTCATCTTTTTGATAGCATGACCAGGTCAGAGACACACTGAAAAGGAGGAATGCCTTGTGGGATTAATGCAGCAGTTTCAAGAGCCAGTGAGACCTGAGAGTATTTTGGCATTTTTAGTCCATTGTTGTTAAAATTTATAGACTTCCTTTTCTGAAGTGTCCCTTGCCATTGGCACTGCTGCTTCTGTGGCTGTGTACAGTCCTGATTTGAATTCATTAAGCAAACAACAGATTCAGAGTCTGAGGTTCCATATCACTGGAGTGACAGTACTGCAGGTTGCAAAACTTTTAGTTATTTTTAAATGTAATTACTACATTATATGTATTTTTTATGTAATTTACTGTTCAAAGTGAGCTTAATGTTCAAAGACATTTTCTTTGCCTGTCTGTAATGTAGTGATACTTGGGACACCACAACTGAGTTCTAAAGGTCGGGAAATGCTCTGGCTACTTTGGTGGGATCTGAGACGTATCCTTCAGAGCCCTCTGTAAATTCCTTAATCAAAATTGGGGTGCTTTTGAAAGGATTGTCTATCCAGCAAGTTCAAATGAATTGACACAAGAGGTGATGTTAATATGTGGAAGTTAATATCATGCTAGTCATCATGAAGGTGCTCACACTTAGTGAAGTCCATTGTATCTTAAGCTTAAATTGAACTGCTGCTTCTATGTTGCTATTGCTACAGGTACGTGTTAGAGTGATTAAAGCTTGTTGAGGTATGGCTCCCTGGACTACAGTCACAATTGTTTTGTGCTATACAAACACATCCTAGGAGAAGTGTTATATAACTTGGTCACTGAGTCCTTGTGGCTGTAAGGAGATGTGAGTTTCTTTTATATCTGCTCCTCCCTTTTTTTTCCCTTTTTTTATATTGAGACTGTTCTGTACCTCAGTTTTTCCAGTTAGTAAAGGTCTTCCACAAGCTTGGGAGCCCAAACTCTGCAGCTCACTGCCTCAGTATTCCTTATATTGGAGTAGCCAGTGAAAAACACAAGGCCTTGGTGATACCTCTCTTCCTGCTTTTCGATATTGCTGTTTTGTGCCTGACTGAGTATAAATAACTGATTTAGATGACTAGTCACAGGATGTGAACATTAAAACTATTGTTACAAGAATTTAGGGAGGTGCATGGTAGCAGTCAAAATAAGTATTTGATTAATAATATCCTGAAACTGAATAAAGAAAACAGCAGTTGCCTTCTCTGAAAGGAAGAAAACTGCCTTTTATGGTCTCATAATAAGTTGTCTGCTGCAAATAATTCACTTCTACTATAGATTGAACTGCTTTCTCAGGTAGTGTTTTTCCTGTATTCAAAATATTTCCCATTTGGAATCAAAGCTGAAAATTTCAACAGATCTCCATAAACAGGTATTTAGGGAAAGAATTAAGTTGTTTGTTTTGATTTTGAGCTTTTAAAAGGATTTAAAAAAGCAATTTAAGATGATGGCTTTAATTGAAAAAAAAATTGTGTGTCATCAACGTTCTTCGCAGATCTTAGTGATTCTCCGTGAAGTCAGGAAATTTAAAATATTTTTGTAAATGTGCCCCACCATGATGTATAAACTCTTGAACTCTTATATTAATGTTATATTACGTTGGTAAGCTGTTATACCAGTTTGCAGTTTTGTTTGCTTGCTTGCTTTGTCCCTGTCACTGTCTTCAGTTTAATTAATACCAATTTTTAGAGACAGAAGCATTATATAATGTCACTATGAATATAATGAAATTTTAAGTAATTCAAATGGCAGTATACTTGAAAGTAAATGGAGAAGACTTAGTTATTTACAGCATATTTGAAACAGAAGATTCAGTAGATGATAAAAGGTATTTTTCAAGGAAAAGTATAAATTACTTATGTTCTCTTCACTGATATCTGTAATAAAGTAGTGAAATAATATTGGAACATACACCAATGAGTAGAGTTTTCATTTCCTTTGCATAATAGATATGGGGAGATTTCATGGCTATGGCAGTTCTTACCCACTAAAAGTAGTATTGTGAAAGATAGTAAGGGCATGGGCATAAATTGGTCAACCTATGCCGAGTAAAACAAATACATTAACAGTATTTGCCTTCTATGAAGATCTTTCTGAGACTTCTAAGACTAAGAAGCTTCTTAACTGTGCAGCCCTTTTCCTATCTCTACATAGGCACATGTCACTAAAGGCTTCCACATACCTCAAAAATCTCCAAGAGCCAACTTGCTGTCTCCAGCATCCACATTACTAGTGAGACATCTAGGAAGGCTGCTTGGGCTTTAGAACTTACTTGGGGTTCATACAGCGAGAATCCTTAGTAGAAACACCAAGAACAGATGCCCGTTTAGCAAAGCCATCTCACAGATACTATTTATGTAGCTTCCTATCTCCGTCATCTTCTAGGTCACAGCATGTGGTTACTAGCCATGAAACAGGCATGGGCAAGCACTTGAAATATTCCAGAGATCCAGAAAGAGAAGTTCAGGGGGTTACCATTCTTGCTACCCAGTCTGCTGCTCTGCCAAAAGTTACTGCTCAGTAGCAGAGGTGGCAAAGTAATCTGTCTGCTTGGCAGCCACCACAGTTCGTACGGTGTGTTAGCAAATACTGGAACCGGGGTGTGTTTCGGCATTGCAAGTATGAGCAGCAGTAGCTGCGCAGCTAGCACATTCCCCACTCTGCTTCTGCAGAACGTGTATTCTACTGATACTTGCTTACTGATGACAGTAACCTTTGGCAATGGGGCAGGGTTCATGGGTAGGCAGGGACCCCTCAAATTGCTGCAGTCTGAATCACCAAAGTGACTTTCCTCCCTTATGGTGCCTGTAAATGTTCTGTGAGATGCTTTTCTTTCCCTCTGATATTACATCTTATGCTGTCTGGATCTACATAGGTGAAAGAAATGAAGGAGCAGATAAACATGGCTTATAAAAATAGCACTGGGATAATATAGTGCAAGCAAACTGACACTGAATGACCCATCTCACAGGCCCACTCTTAGTTTACTTCTTTCGTAGTATCTGAGATAATGAACAAAACTAGGGACTGTTTGAGCAATAATACTGCCTATTCACACTTTGTTCCTAGCCATTGCCTAAGATACAAAGCAAATAAAATCTACCAGATGCAGCAAATTCTCTTGAGCCTAAGAAAGCAAAATTGTAGTGTTGCAAATGTAAATGCTGGCATTGCAGCTTAATACACATATAAACCAAGCAATCTATATTGTGTGATCATCATTTTTTAAGAAAGGCTGGAGCCCAGAGACCAGCAAATGTTCTCATCTGCAGTGTATCAGCAGTTCTCAGTCTTCAGTTGCTGTATAGATAATAATTCTAATTGAAGAATCATTACATGAATCCATATGTGAATGATAGATGGGCTATAGCCTTTTGTTTGTGATGCTTTAAAAATTGAGTTGCTGTTTTCACTTTTATAAGGGGTGATTAGATTGCCTTTTTTTTTTCCTCTTTTTTTTTTTTTAATGCAACATTTTAATCAACCTGGCCTGACAGGATTTGGAATCTGAAGGAAAAACAATTCTCGTAGATGACAATTTTTTTAAACAATAGCTATTTAAAGGCTTGAATTGGTTACAAAGTGACTCTCCACAGAGAGAACCTTTGTTCAAATGTTTTTAATTCTGAAACCAGTGCTTGAAAAATTGTGCTCTATGTGCTCTATAATAATTGTTTTTCATGTGTTATACTTTTTTCCCTCAAAGATAACAGCATATACTTCAGTGTGGTTTAATAATTCTTTAAAAAAATCATAGTTAAAAAGACATTTGTTCTGTCAGTCATCAAGCATCTGTCATATCAAAGAACTAGTAATATATTATCTTGATGGATAAGCTTCAGTGTTCTGGACCAAGTTCAGTGTAACTGGACCAAGCTTTCAGTACTCCTCTGGGGATCCAGAAGTCAAGTTCATGATCTAATTAAGATTGGTTTGATAATTATATCTGCTGCTGAACAGGAGTCTTTCATCAAACCACATTTCAACTAAATTCTTTAACATGGCATCAAAGCTGATCCAGTTCAGAAGCTGAATTGCTTCCTTTAACATGGATGGTGAAATTTAATTTGCCTTTAGATCCAGGCTTTAAATCCAGGCTGAGTCAGCTATAGCAAAATTATAACTGCTTTATTTTAACATAATGTGAATAGAAAGAATACAGTGGTTTCAGCTGGGTGATTCTTTTCCTATTGCGTGTTCTCAAAGAGCTGCAGACATTAGGCTACCATCTTAACACTTACTGCTGGTTGGAGGGTGGGAGTTGGTCTTGTACAAGCCACATGCCAGCACTAGAGGTGTGTGCATTGTTAGTCTTTCTCTAGGCATCCTAAGTAGGAATGCACTTCACTGGGAATTCAGGACAATTGTTCCCCTTCAAAAGCCATCTCAGGTGCATTTCTTGTGATCAAAGTGTCCCAGAGGAGCACATGTCCAAAATCCAGGGAAAAGGACCAAGGTCTCAATTGTTTTGGAAGGTTTCTGGATTGGTTATATGTGTTTGGCTTTTGCTATGTATAATGCTCATATTGCTATGTAAACTCTTGAAAAAATGTTTGCAGCCATTCTCATCCCTTACTCAAACTGTTTCTGAACTGCGTTCCGTGAAGTGACACCTCTGTGGGTGCTGGGGCAGGGTGTCCCGCTCTGGCACCACAGCTGCAGGTCACTCACCGATGCAGCAGAAAGGCCCGGCTGCCGGAGGAGAATTTGGTGTCTGAGCAGGGGAAAACGTTCCCGCCTTGGTTTGGTACTTGACTACCAAGCAGATGTGACAAGTAGAACTAGTTTGCAGACAAGCCTGAGCAACTGCAGATGAAAAGAGTTCTTAGTTTGGTCTGTAATATGTCAACAGAGGAATGTAGCTATTGAGGAAAGAAGAATCTGTCAAGAATCTTTAAAAAGATTCTGCAACATACTGTATAAACTCTTGATTAAATACAAGTCTGCTTACTACTCTCATTGTTTTCTTCTGGATCCCTCTGTGATGAATCTACAACACAGATTCTGGGTTCTGATTTTATACAGCATCTATTTCAATAGTGGTAGAGAAAGTGCCAGTGGCTTAGTGGGTGAAGGGCCCTGGGATGCAGTTCAAGATACATGTTTTAATGGAAGATGAGGAAAGTGTCTAGGAACTTTATAAATATAGAAATAGCCTGGACTGCTCGCTGTGTAGCTGAGGCGGTGGTGAGTCCCCAGCAGCATCTGAGCACGCCTAGTAAAGACTTGACCTGCTGCATAGTGCAAGCACCAGAGAATGCTGTCAAAATACAGCTCTCATTTCATCCCAATAGTAGCCTGCCCTCTTAATAGTATTAATTCCTAGTACTTTGTTCTCCACTCACCCCACTGAGTATTTTTGGGTGGGTTTTTAGCAGACTCTGCTGTACTAGAGCATCAGAAAAGGATGGGGAGGGGGAAGGATGCCTACCAGTGCATTGCCATCCCCGCTGATGCAGAACTTCATATGCAAGAAGTCGACTGGAGCACACAAAGGCAGCAGGTGCAAGTGCACATGCCACTCGCTTTTATTTGTTGAAGGGTTTTTAATCAGTAAATTTATTTGAATATAAACATGTTTTTTTAATAATGATATAATTGATGCTATTAAATCTCAAGCTCATATTCCATGCAGATGGCAGAAACTGTCACGCTCTGGTTTTCTCTTTGGTTTTGTCTCTAAAAATTTCAGCTGATTGTTAAATCTGTGTCAGGACAACACTTCAGGTCTCAGAAAAGATGCACACTGTGTCTATCTTCTAGCAGTAGATGGTATTGTCGATTCCTCTCCCCTCTCTGAAGGCATGCTTAGGAATTTCAGCCTTATTGGCTGCAAGGCCTTTTGAAGTGAGATATTTCTCAGTGACTGTGTGTCTTCAGAAATAATCTGTTGTGGCTGCTGCAAGCCTTTGTAGGCTACATACACTCTTCATGGTGCCTCATGGTGACCTCATGTAGTGACTTCTGGATCCATGTGCTCATTTACAGCTGATTAGTTTTCAGTCTCTTTGTACTGAGATAGGCAGGGCAAACACTTCTTTATTGTTTGTGCGCCCTTATCAGTATTAAAAGTTGTGGTGAGTGAAGCACTACTGCCTTCAGCAAGGCTGTAAGGCATGTGTGGACTTGCTAATGGAGTGGAGTGGGGCTAGGGGCGTTTCAGCTCCAGGTTAGCAGTGATGGCGTGCTTTGTGCTCGGAATAGTGAAGCGCTGTGTCACTGCCGAGTGAGGCGGGGGCTGTGGTGGCCCTTCTGCAGGTGTAAACTGGGCAGAAGTGAGCTGTGCAGCTGGCCTTGGGTTATTGGGTCTGCTTATCCAGAAAGGGAGTTGCGTTTTCTCTTTTCTAGATGGGCTGGCTCTGTGGCAGACTCAGGAAGAAGAGGCAATAACAATGTGTTTTTGTCATGGAAGCAAGTAGCTGTGACTCACAAGGCTCCTGGGGCACCAGTTAGCAGAGTTAAAAGATGCTGTTTTCATTTAGTCACTATATAACTGCATTTCTGAGTCTTCATTCTTGCATAAGCCCCTCTTCCTGCATTTACAGGCCCTAATTTTCCCCTACCTTGCACTTTCAGTAGATTTTTATATCCATGCAAGTGGTGGTAAAACTCAGCTCTTCTGAAGTGAGTGCATTTAGCATATATGCTGCGTTTACTTGGCACAAGCATAGAAGGCCATAGCAGGGTCCGGGCAGCAGGGAATCAAGCCAGTTGTTTACATCTTCCTGCAAAGGACTGGTAGGTTAAACATCCTTCTCCTTGTCCACATACTCTGCTATTAACAGCTGTTAGCGAGTGTTAACACATCATATTTTTTCCCCTTGAGGCCGAGCAAATTATCTCTACAATACTCCAGCACCATGCTACGATTCTGTTTTCAGAGTGTTTTGTTAATGCTAGTGACCTTGGTGGTGTGACCACAACACCTGCTTTGCCTGATAAGATCATTAATTTTTTTTTCTGCAGCCTTTGTGTTTGAGCATAAGCAAATCTTCATTTGTACCTGGAAAACATTGCCCGAACATCAGCTTACTGGAGCACTGACCTGTATCTTGTGGTATTTTTTAAGGCATTAAACAGGCAGTTAGAAGAAATCACTTCAATAAAAGTGGAATGAACACAAGCCTCTCGTTAGCTGCAATGGAGCAAGACGTTATTGGAATCAATCGCACAGCTTTTCAGCTGTCACTCTGCTGCAGCAGCAGCTGTCTGTCAGTGGAGGTGACAGCGGAGAGCTGATCTATACTCTTCTCTGAGCTACAGAGATAAGCTGCACATGCACAATGAATGTGTTCCCAAAATAAACACATTGGGAAGAGCAGGGTATTTTTTTTAATGATAAATCTTTTTGCCCTGCTAACGCTTCCTCTTTCCTCCTCCTTTGTTAGTTCACCAGGTTGCTGCCACCCCCGGCCTTTTTCCCTGCAGTGGCTGTGTTCTCATTCTGCCTTTTACCTTATGGGTTTGTTTTTCTGTGTGCTGCTGCTTTGTATTTCTGCAGTTGCATCCCACCTTCTGCTGCATCCCACCTTCTGCTGCATCCCACCGTTGGTTGAGGTGGGGCCCATCTGCGCAGGAGGCACAGGCGGTGCTGCCTCCCGGGCCAGCATGGCCACAGCTGGCAGTGCCACCACTGCAGCTGGTGTCCGTAAAGTGCTAGTTGGAATTGCTCGGAAAAGATTTAAATGGATTTGAAACTCCATGTGGAGTAGAAAAGCTGCAACTCTGGAGCCCTAATTGAAGCCATACCCCAGTCCTTTGTGCAGGCGGGACTGAAGGGATTTTGTGTTTGCGTTTGCTTGTTTATTGATCGGCATGAGTTTATTAACAATAAGGTGGGTTCAACTTTCCCCTCCCCACTGCTCTACCACAGCAGTGCTGATATTATTTGCATACACAGTGCAGTTCAGAAGCTCTTCTCTCTCTCTTCCTCACCCCTGTGTTGGACATAGAGAAACACATTTCCTTGGCAGAAATCCTATGCTATGGAAATTGCTATGTGGTCCCATGTGCAAATATATCCTGATTGTATGTCCCGCAGGAGAGGGCTGTTCAGGCGGCTCTGCTCTCCAGTCACACTCCTGTTTTTCTGCCTTACTCTCCAGTAACAGGCATTTGTATTTAGGAGTCTGTGTCTTGGGTGACCTAATTTCCTCAGCAGAATATAGTAGCGTAAGCATTGGTCATGGAAGTGCGAGGGAAGACAGTGGCTCAGAAAACCGATTGTGTCACTGGTCCAGACTAAGATCATGTATGACACAAGAGACTTTTTTCAAGGCCTTCCAGAAGACCACTAGAACCTAGCAGCTGGCATAAGAAGGGGAAAAGCTGATCTCAGAGAAACCTTTACATGTACCAAAAAAACCTCCTCAATCTTTTAATTTAAAAATTCTGTTTCATTCCTTATTTTATTATCTTGGTTGTACAAATCTTGCCTGTATTTTTCACTTTTGCCTGAGGTCTACAAAGCCTGAAACGACAAGCATGGATTTGTCCGTCATTCTGTGAGATAGAGATAAGTAAATATCCTTCCCCCTTTACTGAAAATAAAGCAAAAGACAGAAGAATCGCCTCTGAGTGCTGATTGCCTTTTGTGTAGCTGCGCTGGTTGTTGCTGGTTGTGCCCTTTGGTTCCATCTCAGAGAGCCCAAAGTAGCAGGTCAAAGTCTGATGCCCAAGACAGGCAGCTCAGAACATGTGCTGTCCCTCTCCTTGCCTCTCTCTCTTTATGGTGCAGATATTACTTCAACTCTTCCATTTTCAACTCTTTTCTATTTAAACAAGGATAAATACACTTTACCTGAATAAGGTTTGCTGTAGGATTCATGACACCAAATGCCACGTTATGGCATATATGGCGGTAAAATCAGCAGCTCCCACTTCCCAGGCTGGTGGTTTTGACTAGCGAGCTCCTTTGATAATTTCAAAGGCCTATGATAAAATGAGCTTAGAAAATACAAAGACCTCTGATTTCCTTCTAGAGGTACAGTGCAGGAGCAGGGAAGCGACGCTGAGCTGTCACTGTTTCTATAGCTCTCAGTGCACTGAATATGCACTGCCAGAAAATACCAGTTTTCAGGTCTGTCAACAGATATTTTCCTTAAGTGTTTGAAGTACCTCAGCAATGACAGTTACACAGCCTCTTGCACACTGCCAGTCCTATCTTTGAAGTCTATGGTTTTAGGGAAGTTTAATACAGCTTGCTTAAAGTTAAGCCAATAACTTATCCACATGCAATGGAAGGTTGGTCATATTATAAAACTTTTTTTAAAAACTGTTCCTTGTAGCTTTCCAGAAAACAATGTGTCTAAAATAAGATTTTGACAGCAAAAGTTTCAGCACTATCAGTCAGTCGGGAACATTAATTTTCTTTCTAGTTTTATCTCAGAGTGGATATTTTATTTGAATTTTGACAGATAGAGAGCGCAGAACAGCAGCAGCATATGCTGCATCTATACACAGAGATTTGGTTTGTTTTCTAATAAGGTTATAATTGCTGTCCAAACTTAGGGCATTGCTGAGCTCTGCTTTCAACTTTACTGCAAAGTCTCCACAATAAAATGAACAGAAGGCATACAAAACTACTTAAAATGAAAGCAAAAATTGACAAAAGTGGTAATTTCTAAGACATATTTTTAAAAATAATAATAATCTGACTTACAGTATTCCCCTAGTAAAAAATAGATGCCAAAAATCCTGATCACCCAAGCCACGCTTAATCCATACCTACACAAAACTTCCCTTATGATTTCACATTTTCATTGAATACTTCCAGTGCACAAGTACCTTTCCAAGATTTTTGTGAAATCCTGATATTTTAATAGTTAATGGAAATAACAACCGCATTCCAGAACATGAAACATTAAAGAATTAAGCAATAGCCACATGTGGTAGACAGAGAGCCAAGCTGTGCACTCTGCGTTTCAGGCCAACTTGTGTCTGTAGGAGACTGGGACATCACCAGGTTATTGATTGCTACCATGCGTCTGGGCCAAGCACAGGCAGATCCCGGCAGAATTGTTCGCTTTTGTCTGTGCCCTTTATTTAACTGATTGTTAAATGCAAGAGAGATAGTGAAGGCATGAGATAAAACAATGCTGTTTGGAAATTGCATTTGAACAAATCCAATTACACGTTAATAGAGCTTGCAGGAGTGGGGCCTGATCCCAGCCAGCGAATGAACTTCAGGGGAAGCTGAGCCTCTTGCTGGTACTTGGCATCAGCCTGGGTAATGACCACAGCTCCTGATGGACCTTAATCAAGTCTCTCCACATCAGCTTTTCCCACTAATGTTTAAGCTGTCTGAACTGCAGTCCAATCTGATTCGACAGGGTAGCAATAAAAGAAAGGGTAGCAATAAAAGAAAGCAAACAAACAAAGAAACCGAAGGCAATTAAAAGAAGATGGGCACAGGGAATAGACAAATTAATGCATTTAAATTGTAGGCTTGCTTACTAGGGCAGCAACTGTAGCGCTCCATGTCCCAGCTACACGTGCCATTATAGAAACCTCTTCGTTGTTGGTAACCATTCAGTAACCATTCTTATAACAGTGGCAGGTTCTAAGTAAAAGCCCCCAGAACAACCCAAGAAGTCCTAGCTTATTTCTAAACAATTCCTAAGAGCACTGATGCTATGATGAATGATGCCTTTCCCGAAAAGCACAAGACTGCCAATATTTGTAAGCTTTACTCACACAGGTCAGCAAATATAATAGGCAAATATGCAGAGCAAAATACATTTTGATTGATTAGACCGGCTTTGGAGAGAACGCACCAAGTCCTTTATTACAGATATTTATCTTGTAGTCTTTTCCACTCTGCTGTGTGTTAGTGCATGTGGAGTTTTTTGCATGTACTTTTAAATACTAATAAGTGTGAGAGACATGGAAAAGGCTTTTCAGTGGATTTTCTCTTGTTTTAATTGAAATGAGGTCAGAAATAATTCTGGCCTAATCATATCTTGTTGAGCTCAAACATATTTCCAAGCACTTAGTGCATTACAGAGAATCAACTTAAAGTATGTCACAAGAAGTACAACTAAGAATCACGTCTTTATAAATATTTCAGGTGTCCGTTACAAAAACAAACATCATAGCAGCAATGGCTTTTCTCTTTTGTCTGCATAAGCGCACTTGGGAATATGCCGGCATTTTCCCATCTGAAACGGTCACCTATAGGTGGTGCTAACTTTTCCATATTCAATACAAGGTTCTTCCGCCTGCCTCCTCTTCTGGCAGATCTTCCTCAAAGCCTATTCTTGGTAAATATGCAGTTCCCAACAGATTCTTATCTTTTCATATTCCTTCTTTGCTGCTATGACTTGTAGTTGCTCTTTCATGCTCGGATTTGGGTTTTCCCCATGCTTAAGTTGGTTGCAGTCAACTGTCAAGCAGAAACTTCTGGGAATGTGATTCGTATGAATCAAGTAGAATGCAGAGCTTTGGCTGCACTCCCAAAGAGCTTACCTTTGTCTTTGTTCAAAGTTCCTTGATCTTAACTGTATTTTTCCAGTCTTTCTGGAAATGGGTCTTAACATTGTTCCAAAACAAATAAATAATTTTCACTCAAACTCATCTTTAACACTACTTTTTAAAAAATCTTCTTTTGAAAGCAAAAAGGAAAATGTAAAGAAAGGAAAACGTCAGAGAAATGTAAAGCAAAGTGAGTTAAATGGCATAGAATAACGCTGGTGAGTTCAGTCTTTTATCTTAAGCAAGGATATTCTTTTAGCTCATTGATTCATAATTCAAATGGATAGGTGTTTTCTGTTTTCAGTGACTGTCTGGTTCAGAGCAATATCCTGTTACTCCAGCTAGCAGATATTGTAGTGCTAATTCTCCTGATAAAAGTCATAAGGTTAGTTTTGCATTGATGGGGAGAACCAGGCTCGTTGCTATTCAGCTGTCGGCATTGCAGATTACATTGTCCTGAGCCCTGTGCAGGAGCCAAGAAGTACCGGTGACTGTTGGGCTAGAGAGGGACTCCACGGGCAAAGCCCACACAACAGAGATCAGCACACCTCCTTATGTAGCTGTGATACTCAGGGTACATACTTGCACTTCCAATGGCTTTGTTAAACCTCTTTTTTCCAGTGATGCCTATAGAAAAACAGTAGACTCAAACACTGAGGATATGCTAACTGGGGTAATTCTGGGTTGTGTCTGTGAGCCTGGGTCTGGAGTGGGGCATAACCTGTAAGAGGAGGAAAGCTGCCATCCCCAGCACCCCTGGGGTACAGTATGGCCAGATCATGTCCCTCAGCTCCCTCTTCATTCCTACTAGAGGGTATGTCTGGGCCAGAACACTTTTGGCAAGGGACTGTCTCCCTGGAGGCTTGTTTCCTAACAGTCAGAAACAAAAACAGACATGGGTACCTCGAGGTGCGCTGGTGCACTCGCTAACCCCTTTGAATGGCATCCACAGCCCCCAGAGTGTTTAGATGCCAGCAGTCTTTTTGAGCAAAAAATATAGAAACTTTGAGCCCTGTGATATGCCCAAAGGACCAAAGTGCCTCACTCAGAGGAGCGGGCAGCCGTGGGAACTCCCTGGCCAGGCCTCACTGGAAGAGCTGTGGCATCCTTGGAGCGCTGTCCCCTCCTGCCTGAGTCATGGGGCCACAGGGCACCAACCTATTAATTCCTCTTGCTCAGTTTAATTAACATTGAGGGGATTTTTTTTTCTCCCTCCTTGGCACACCTGAAAGGATGAAGTACATCCTTCCTCTTCCTCCAGAGGAGACTCTAAGCCTCAGGCTAGGAATCTTCCCTTGAGGCTTAGAGAATTGCCTGGGGCAAAACCCAGAATACATTTGTTATTTCCTTGACAAATAGTGATCAGAAATCTGTGCAGGGAAGATAGAAGGTGCAGCTTTTAATGATATTTTAAAAGTACTGGCTAGAACTGCATTTCATGAGGGCCTTGATCCCATGGTATGTTAAGGTGCTCTATGAAAGCATAGTGGCTCAAGGCTTTCACGGGGACAGAGGCAAAGAAATGTGCCATTTCTGCATCTCCTTTGGATTTAAGTACCCCTGATCTGGAGCCCTAAGTCTTGGGCAGCATTGGGCATGGGCACCTTTTGACCTTGGTACCATCAGAGAGAGGTAACAACCAAGCCATTTGAGAAGTGGCCACCTCGCTATTGTTCTGTAGGTGGTGCCCAAATTCCCAAGCTGTCCAGCCTGCTTGACTTCAGACATGGGCATTTTTCTCTGAAAGGCACAAGAAGGGATGCCTCAGTCATTTAATCTAGCACCTCTACATCCAATTTTCTTTTTTTTTTTTTTAACCTCCAGCCTACCCTGAGTTAGTTGTTACTAATCCATCCTCCTACCTGTGGGAGGCCTTCAAGGTCCGTCCAACACTTTGCTGAGGTTTCAGTGTTCTGCACCTGGGCCCTGTACAGAGAGCTATTAGCTTAGTTTCCTAACTTGTCTTTTTTCTTTAACTGAAAGGTACAGCTCCTAAACCACAGCTTCTAACATGCTTGCATTGCTGTAGATAAGATTTTGCTGACCCTGCAAGAGACTTCACAATAAAAGAAATTTTGTTGCATCAGTATGATTAATGAGTATCGAAATGTAGACAAGGATCCTAGCAAGGGAAATAGATACCTGATATGAGGAAAAGAGATGCTGTTTGGGTATGCAAATTGGAAACACTGAGGTCCTTGTTACAGCTCTGCAGAAACCAGATCAGGTTAACCATACAATCCAAAACATAATGGAGTGTTCTCATTGATTTTAAAGACTTCAGTAAATCAGTAAGTGTCTTGAAGGGTGAAACAGATGTCCTGAGCTTGGATATTCATCTTTGTCTCAAATAGGTTTTATATTAATCCAGCTGTGTTATAGAAGTTGGCGAAGCAACCATCTTTCACTTTGTGTCAGCACCAGACACAGTATTTGATATATGTAGATTCACTGGAGAAAGAGAATCATCTGGGAAAAGGAACTTTTCTGATGCATGCTATACATGCAAGGGAAGAGAAAAATACAGAGCTGAGCAGAAAGTCAGACCTACCCTAAATAAGCATAACCCTGAGAAGCAGCCCAGAGGGGCAGGTTTTGAAACACGCTGTCTGTTAGAGACTTGGTAGAAGCACAGAAACTGTCTTTGTTTACTTAATCCCTTCAATGCCTGAAGGAACAGGGCTCAGAAATTCTGTAAGAAACAGCATTGCATCAGTTTCTCCTAAGCAGAGTAACTTGCAAGGCCTCCACATTTTTGGCCTGAAAAAGTCTTGGATTTTCTGTTTTGCAGCTGCTTCAGGATTAGGTTTTTAAGCATTTTATAATTGCATCCTTTTTTAGACCGTTTATTCCATTTTATCAGGCTTGTGTAGAGCTGGTACATATCATCACTCCTCTGCCAGGTAGGAACAGATTTGAAGCTTTGCAGGTTGCTGTCCTGTTGAGCAAGAAACCTGTGCTGTATGAATACACTTTTTAAAATGTCTTTGCTTTACCTGCAGACACTGTGTGTAGATACAGACAGAAAACAGACTCAAGAAAATACCTTGTTGACCAGGGTGCAACCGACAGCACCACATGGCTCCTGCCACACAGCTGCCAGTGGTGACCAAGCCTAAGTTTTGCTGTTTGTCCATCACTGGCATGTATTGACCACTATGTGTTTAGTTGCCTATAACCATGCCATTTAACCTTGACAGAGGTTGAAGAGGACAAAATTTAAAAGAGATGTGCAAAAGATTACTTAGTACCATTAGATTTCATGTCTTTTCAACTAATAGGTAAGACAATTCCTGTCTTAACACATTTTGACTTGATTGTAGGCTATGGCAGCAAAAAAAAAAAATACATTTTTATGTCTTTCTGTTGTTTCCTAGTTCAGGTGCTTTCTTTTTTATCCACTGTTTTATTTCTTTCCTTTGTATTAGAAGGCTCCAACATTTTCTCTTGTTTTTCCTGTTTCTCAGTGTTCCTAACAAAAACTCTAGCAACAAAAGAGCAATAAAATATCATAAATTCACACTTCAGCTGGGTTGTTATCATATATTTTTCATGCATTCCCAAATCCCCACTCCCAAAATCCACAAATAGGAAATAATTATTTAAGCCAAGGGATCATAGCAGAAGGTAAAGCTGATGGTATTTCACAGCCTTTACTTACATCATTAGCTAAATGGGAATAATACTTGTAATTAGCTGAATAGGTGCCTGTTTTCTAAGCTTATTTTCTAGGTGTTACTGCATAGGCTTAACGCTACCCATAAGACTACATGAGACACACTCACAAGGAGGGCCAAGTACGTGTAACAAAATCAGAGTCTTAGCATGTCACCCTTAGACTGAGAATCAACCGCCTACACTTCAAAAACAGTTCTCTATTCCTACCTATTCATTCAAAGACAGAGGGCAGACTGCTCTGAGTGAGGGTGACAGAGGCAGTGGCGTGGGTGCTGGGCTCGGTGGCTTGGGGAGGGGATGGGTGGGCAGGCAAATGCCAACAGCAACACCAGACATGGGCTGGTGATGAGGCCTTGGCCTGACCCGCTTCTCCCTGCTCCAGCTTAGCTGGTTTGACATGAGTGGGGTACAAATATTTAGTCCTTTAAAAAAAAAAAAAAAAAGGCTGTCACAGTCCTCTCCTTGCTTCCCTTGAGCAAGGCTCAAGCCTTTCAGCCATGTTGCCCGGGGTGCCTTAGCTGGAGCAGGTCCCTCACCAGCTCTGGAGCAGAGGGGTGAGCATCGCGCCTGAGCACAGCAAGGCTTCACTGTCCTGAGCAGAGCCGTGGCTGATGCACACACACAAGGGAAGATGGGGTCAGCTGCTTTTCTGATCAGCTAACCTCTGTCTTGCACTTAACGGACTTCAGCTAATCAATCCAGAGGTCCCAAGGAGTTATGTGCAAATATAATTCTTTCTCTTACAGAAGGCTGGGGATCTGTGGGCAGGGTTTAGCCACAAAGCTAAAATCCCATTCAAGCAGAAATGTCATGTTATTTACTTACTAAAACAATGCTCTTATTACAAAGACATGTTAGGAGTGAAAATATGACAGCATCTATTTTAGGTTGTCATTGATCTTTAATTTGCTGTGACCTGAAGGCTTTCTACGTAGTCAGTGATTTTTGGCCAAAATATATGACTGCAGGGAAATGAGTAAATGAGTGCCAGAGATGTTCTTTTTTTCCTATGAAAAGACTGAAATTGCTTTGTGTAAATGTGTGGAAAATGCTGATATTTTGTTTCTATAAATACTTTGCCTCCTGCGTGCTGTATTTCATTTGTGCTGTTTCCTAGGAGTATTTGGCTTCTTATCACTTTTACGCAGGGTGCTGAATACAAATGAGCTACAGTTTACCCAGCAACCAAGCTGTGGAGCATTTGTGACTGTTGTGCATTTCCGGAGCCAGAGTAACTACTGAATGAAGCAGATTACCCTGTAGCCTTGCAAAACACTGAGGATTATAAAACATGTATTTAGTGGATAAATACAGAGAGGAAAATGCACAGACACTCTCTGTTTCTATATATAAGAATGTGCATGTATATGAATACATCTGGGTGATATAAAAAAAACCTGAAATAATCCATCATTTTCAATAAGAATTTAAATATAGGGAAGACAAAAAAATCCAAAGTTGTATTTCTTATTCTCAGTGACACCAGCCACAACAAGGATCCTTGTTTATGGAGTCTATAAACAAGGCTCCATTATCACAGACTCGTGTGATCACAGGATGATTCAGGTTGGAAGAAACCTCAGGAGATCATGAGTCCAACCTCTGCTCAGAGCAGGGCCAGCTCTGAGATCAGACCAGGTTTCTCAGGAATTGATACAGCTGGTCCTTGAAACCCCCAGGGATGGAGACTGCACAGCCTCTCATGGCAGCTGTCCTACTGTATGGCTGTTCTCCTAGGGAAAATATTTTTCCATCTATCCTGTCTGAACCTCTCTTGTTTCAGCATCTGTTGTCTCTCATTCTCCTACCACACATCTCTGTGAGTGAAGACCCTGGCCCTGCCTCCTCGATGACTTCCCCGTAGATGCTGGAGGGCTGCTGTTAGGTGTCTCCAAAGCCATCTCTTCTCCAGGCTGGACAAGCCCTGTTTCCTCAGCCTGTTGTCACAGGGAAGTGCTCCAGACCCCAGCCAGCCTGGGGCCCCTCTGCTGAACTCACCCCAGGTCATCATTCTCTGTCTTTTATCTGAGGGGAGCAAAACTGGACACAGGAATGCATACATGGTCTCACTACTGCTGAGTAAAGGGGTTTAGTTACTTCCTTGGGCCTCTTGTCTGTGGTCCTGTTAGTACAGCCCTGGTTCCTCCTGCTTTGACTGCCAGGGCACACCACTGGCTCATGCCCAGCTTGCACCCACCAACATCCCTGGGTCCATCTCAGCAGAGCTGCTCCCCAACCTAGTTGGGTCCCAGTGGTGTCATTGCAGGAGACTCTTCCTTCCCAGATGCAGGACATGGCATTCATCCTTGTTGAATTTCAGGAGATTGCTGGTGGCCCATTCCTCCAGCATCTCCAGGCTCCTCTGGATGGCAGACCTGTCCTCTGGTGTATTCGGTAGTCCCCCTGTTTGTGTCATCCATAAACTTGATGAGTGTGCACTCTTGGTGCCATTGATAAAGACATTAAACCAGTCAGATCCCAGGACATATGCCTGCCGTACTCCACTTGTTACTGGCCTCCTGGTAGAGCCTGACCATCCAAGTAATTTTTACGCAGTAGTTGTCCACTTATCCAGACCATAATGTCCTCACTTGGATGCAAGAATATTGCAGGACAGTGTATCAAAAGCCTTGCTAAAGCTGAAGTAAATATCATCCATGGAAGAAAAGTGTTCCTGGAGGACTCGCTTTGTGATTTTCCCAGGGAATAAAGTTAGGCTAACCAGCTTGTGTTCCCCAGGTTATGCATTTGGCCTTTTCTGAAGACAGGCGCAAGATTTGCCTTCCTCCAGTTGCTGAGGACACCTCCTGCTCCCCAGGACCCTTCAAAGGTGACAGAGTGGCCTTACAAGGGCAGCAGCCAGCGCTGCAAGCAGCCTTGGATGCAGTCCATCAGGTCCCATGGACACCTATGGTCTGAGTTCTCCTGCGATCCCTGACTTGATCCTCATCCACTGCTGGTCATCTCCTTCTCCTGCCACCCTGCCTCTCAGCACTGAGGCCTGCCATGGTGGTGGCAGCTGGCAAGTGCCAGGGCTGGTCTGGATATGGTTTGTTGGAGTAAACCGAGGTTTGTTGGAGCAAAGGGAGGAGCAGGCAGGTTGAGGTAGCTCCTGGTGCACTTCGGCAGTGGGGTGAACCAAGAGGGCAGGCTCCCTTTGCTGGCAAGGGAACAGGCTAGCAGAGCCAAGAGGAAAAAAATTTCAATTTTGTGAAGAACATTGTGGGTGAAAAAGCTGGACAGCTTTTAAAAGACTTCCCGAACAATGGCAGGAAGCTTCCCCCTCCCCCTGCCTCACCCCACCCCACCCCACCCCAGGTTGGGTAGTTAGCCACCAGCAGAGGGGTGGGAAAAGTGCACTTGGAGTTACACACCTGAAGCCATCATTCAAGTCAATTTTAGCTTTTGTTCACTCAAAGCCTGAGCAAGGACTTTGTGTTGCCTGCAGCAGGGAATGGCAGTCTAGGCACTGAGGTCCTCAGCCCTTCCCATGTGTGTGCCCAAATACATATGTGGCTATGCCTGCTCTTGTTACACAGGAGTGCTTGTACTGTCTCAAATCAATTTAAATGAGTCTTGTGCAGCTGGTTGATAAATGTAATGCAGATGGACGTGGCAGTTTTATCCTTTACTTAAATTAAGCTGTAGTTTGTGACAGTTTGCCAAATTAGGCAAAATGATGTTGTGATTATTGTAAACTAGTGCTCTCCATATCATGACTTCCACCTACTTACTACTTGCAGTTTTAAACCTGCCTTCTTTGCTATCATACATTGGGATAAACTTTTCAGTGCACTGTTATTATTATTTATAATAATAATAAATAATGTTATTATTAATTAGGCTGTATGTTGTAGTAAAATATAAATATATTTTATAAATATAAAACATATTTTAACATGAGGCAACATCATTAAACAAAGAATGTACTTTATGAAAATACTACTTACACCTTGTAGCACAGTGGTTACCACACATGATTTTCATGGGACTGGGATAAAAGAAAGTGAAGGGAGGGACTGTCACATGGAAATGAGTATAAAGAGCAATGGAGGAGTCTCCTTCCATCCTGATGCTCTCCATATGAGCAAGAGAAGTTGGAGAGCATCCAGCAATAAGCAACCCACCTTCAGGTAGTTGCTTTATTAAGAAAGAGCTGGCAAGGGAGCAGAAACATCTACAAGTATTTCAGTATGTAAATACTGTGGTGGAAATGGAGCAGGACAGACTTACAAGGGAGAGAAAGGAGCAGGACAAGCTTGACAAGGCCCCTTGCCCATCAGTCAGCACTGCCTCTTCACGCTTCCAGAAGCATTTAGCATGCCCAGGCTGCACCACGGACTGAAACTATATGGAAATTAGGAGGAAGATGAGAAAAAACTAGCAAAGATGGCACCAAATGCTATGCTGCCAATACGCCCAAGCTGCTCCGTATCTTTTTGGGTAATCCTGAACTGTTCTGCCTGTTCTTCTTTGCTGAGAAAATGGGGTTTGACTTTCCTGAAATTCAGAATATTATCATAGCACTTTCTAGCATAAATAAAGCTGTGTCAGATTAAGTCTAACTGGTGTGCACTACCCAATGTTTACAGCCTCCAAGCTGAGCAGTGTCTGTTATGTGATGGACATTATCTTTAGCTTCATCTCAAATGTGCAGAAGCCAATTTGGGTTCGTTTTCAGGGAAATCAGGACGGGAGAGAATTAGTCCTCTTCTAAAACCTATCAACTGTTTTGTTAGGGTGCTGTACCCAGCAATCCTGATTTGAATGGCAAGGTTTGAAGTAGTTCAGTGCACATGAAATCAATAAGCGGAATTGGGGTGAAATGGTCAGGGAACTGCAGTTGATCAAATGGCATTAAAATGTATTAGCTGCTTGTACAATTTGTCAGTAAACAGGTATATACAAGGCAAAATCTAGTCTTCTGTATCTTAATAGTCCCCTGCCATGATTTCCACAAAGCCTGCTTTCCTTCTCCCACAGCCTCCCTGTCTCTTTTTCTGGGTTATCTGAAATTATAGGTTGTCTAAGGATTTATTTTCAAGTGCTTTTGAGGGACTGTAGGTTATCTGAGCTTTGGTCATATGTGGAAAAAAATACAGTCATTCTGCTTCATTGATTTTGAAGGACATAACCCACTCATGAATGGACCACTCTTTCTGTAGTCAATGCTATAAATATTGTTTTTAAGAATATAACTGATGAATTTTACTTTCATTTACAAGTCTAATTTAGAAATATTTTTTCTGAGTTTAAGGTAGAAAGAGAAAAATTAAAATTCCTTATTGTTTTTTGGGATGATAGGTTGTCAAATAGCATACCAAATTTCACATAGCAAAACAGTGAAATGCAATCATCCTGCAAGTATGAAAATCTCTTCTTCTTGGAGAAATGTTATCCTATCTATGGGGCTTTTCTTTTGCCTGGGGTCCTGAAGAAATGAGACTTCTGTTATTGCTCTACCTGTTTGCATTTGGGTCTGTTTGCCAGAACCCTTTGATAACTTTGAGCTTATCTGGTTCGAACCAGTTGGGAGACAAGAACAGAGGACGCAGAGATCCTGAGTTCCTGCTGCCAGCCAGTGGGAAGAAGAGATGAGGGGCAAGCAAGGAGCACTCAGTTGCTCCCTGTTCTGCTCACCTTTTGCAGTACTCAGCGCTCAGCGGCAGCCGGGCTCAGTACACCCAGAGCACCATGCCAGCTGCAGGTGCTTCCAACTTCTTGCCCAGCTGGCAGGCACAGCAATGGGGCATGGGGCTGTTAGGAAGGAGAGTGACCATTGCACAAGGTCACTGAAACTGGGGTAGCAGGGACGTGCAGACCCCAGGTGGATGAGGATGCTGCAGGGAGGGGAGGCGCAGGGGCATGTGGATATACAGCCATAGGTCAGGCTCCACTCATTTTGCTCTTCAAGGAAAAACTTGCAGCTCCTTTGGTGTCTTAGGCATTCACAAGTAAAGAAAGAGAAAGGCATGCCAATTTTTATGTCTATTAAATTTTTATTTCGTACACGGTGCTAATATACTACTCATACCTTTTCTCAGGAAGACATTGCAGGGCAGGACTGTAGGTGAAGCTATGTGTGAAAACCTCTGGCCCTCTGAGGCACCCCAACTTGCCCTGCCTGTTCCTTTTTCCATAGTGAGTTGTCTCCAGATCTGGGGATTTGGAGCCACCGCAAATCCCTGTTTAGGGGACCTTTTGGAAAACACAAAAGCAAGGACAGTACATGTGACCAAGTCCTCTTTTTCTGGTACAAAGTGACAAACAACCTCCACCATGTGTGGCACACAGCACACCTCTGGCATAAGAGACTGGTGAGCAGGTGCCACTGCAGAGGACTTGCCAGCTCTCCCAAGGTAGGACTTGGCAAGCTGTAATTCTGTTTGATTTCTGAGAATATTTTTTTAAAATAGTTTTCATAAAAGCCTATCTTGCAGTGCTGCATTTCAGCAACGAAAACTGCTTTTGCACTTCTTTAAAGGAAAACTGTGGTAACATACCAGGTGTGCGATCTGGACCAGAAATCTTCAGAAGTCAAAAGCAAAGGACATTTAATCCTGACCAAGCAGACTAAACATTTGGTACAAAAATTGGAGAATGTTCAAGATAATAATAATGTAGTCTGCATGTTGCAGTACATCTCCTCTAGAAGCTGGAGTCCAAAAAGGTCACATCAACCATGAGTGAATAAAGAAGGGAAAACACTCAGCAAGATGAATATTGCTCAGAGCATTAATTTTCCCATACCTTCTTCCACAGCAGGGTCACAAGCAATTAAGAGTCCTCATAGTGGGAACACTTCTACTGACATACTTTTCTCTCACCCACCTTTTTTTCAAATTTCTTGCTCTGGGCAGGTGGTCGGTCATGATCCAACAAAACTCATTTTTATTTGCAAATTAACCTAGAAATTAAATTTTCTCAGAGGAAAGGTTGAAGCATTCTTCCCTTCTGTACTTCTCATTTTGTATGAGGTGAGCTGATCAGCAGCTTTCTGTGCACTTCTGTCAAGCTACTAGAAGAAATACAGTGAAAGCATTTACATTAATATTTACTCAACAAAGCAATGGTTTTATGAAAAAGGTTGAAAAGCAAAAATGAGAATGTGTGAGGAATACCTTCCTGATCTTGAAAAAACAGAGCTGACAACTTTCACATCAAGATATTTATTTTAATATTTATGTGTTCCTAAATGTTCATCTGATTTCATTTCTCTTTGCAATTCAAGATAAATATCCAAGATTTTGGAAGAGAAAGAGTCATGTTAGCAGGAATGACAGGGATAATGTGATACATTAAAGTGAGGTCTGAGCTGTACTCTGCTGGGAATCAGAATATCTTCCATTTAACATCCACTTGGAGGATCATGTGCACCGATGGACATGTCTGCACTGGGGTATATGCCATGTCCCAGGGGACCTGCATGTTCCCCTGCACGCCGGGTTTTGGTGACTGTTCAGAGACGTGGCACATCCTTTGCACCTCACGTACCTGCTCAGATTTTTACATCATTCCCATCGACATGCTATCTGAGTGCTTCTTTGATTGTGTTACCCATTTGAAATGCCATTTTATCTATGGGTATCTGATAGCACAATCAGTCATATGCAGTTGACTGCATTTATTTGTTGCATGATTTAAATGGATGCACCTGCAAGTCTACATAAAAAATCACCTGAGCCTATGAACTGGAATTTGAAGGAAAGCAACAGAATGCACATTTTGGTGTTCTTTCTCATTCTCTGTAGCTCTATTTCAATGCCTTTTTTCTTCTCAAAGAAGAGAGAGGATTTCATTTTTATGCAGGGCTACTGTATGGATACAATAGACAATAGCTTTTTAAAACAAGCAATTTTTGAATGTTCTTTTAAGGAAATTTATATATGTATCTGTGCCTGTGTATATGCATATTTGTATTTCTACCCTCCCACACACCCGTTTTCTGTCATGTGAATGTTCCAAAACAATCATTCATCTTCAGTTTCATCAAGACAGGGCCGTCTGCTGCGTCCTGCTGGTGCTCCAGACTCTCTCCTCAGCCTTCGACAAAACCCTCGCTCTCCATGCTGGCTCCCTGCTGCGCAGTACCCCAGCCCCACTCCACCTGCCTCTCCTTTCATCTCATCTTTCTCTGGATAGTGAAGAAGGCTCCTTGAAGCCTCCAAGACCCCCATGGAGAGCGTGGTCCATGCCTGGCAGCCCCCTATTTAAACTGTAGCTGTAACAACGCCAGGGTGCATTTCCCTACAGTGTCTCGAGTGCCACTTGGAAAGGGTGGATACCTTATTATGTCCCTGGATGGCCCTGGCAGCCATGCTTCATAGGGAAATGTCTTAGGTTCACAGGAACATCACAACTTTGCTGCCATTTTGTGAAATTATTATTGTACCATTTTTATTTCATAGAATCATAGAATATCTCATGTTGGAAAGGATCCAGGAGGATCAAGTCCAACTCCCTGCTCCATGCAGACCTACCTAAAACTAAACCATATGATAAGAGCGTCGTCTGGATGCTCCTTGACCTCGGACAGGCTTGGTGTGGTGACCACTTCTCTGGGGAGTCTCTTCCAGTGACAAACCACCCTCTCAGTGAAGAGCCTTTTCCTAGGTTCTTCTAGAAGAAGTCTAGTCTTCTCCTAACACAGTTTGACTCTATTTCCTCATCTCCTATCACTGGTCACCAGAGCGAGGAGATTAGTACCTCCCCCTCATCTGTCCCCCTTGAGGAAGTTGTAGACTGTGATGAGGTCACCCCTCAGCCTCCTCTTCTCCAAGCTGAACAAAGCAAGTGACCTCAGCGGCTCCTCGTACATCTTGCCCTTGAGACCTTTTACCATCGTGATCGCCCTCCTCTGGACACACTCTAATAGTCTGATGTCCTTCTTATGTTGAGGTGCCCAAAACTGCACACAGGCCTCAAGGTGGGGCTGCACCAGTGCAGTGTAGAGACAATCACCTCCCTGGACCAGCTAGCTAAGCTGCACTTGATGCACCCCAGGACACGGCTGGCCCTTTCGGCTGCCAGGGCACATTGCTGACTCATATTCAACTTGCCATCCAACCAAAACCCCAGGATGTCTTTCCGTGGGGCTGCTCTCCAGTCTCTCATCCCCCGATTTGTACATACAACCAGGATTACCCCATCCCAGGTGGAGAATCCAGCTCTTGTTAAAGTTCATACAGCTGGTGATTGCCCAGCTCTCTAGTCCACCCAGGTCTCTCTGTAAGGCCTCTCTCCCCTCAAGGGAGCCCACAGCTCCTCCTAGTTTAGTGTCATCAGCAAACTTCATATACGTTCGACTACGTCCAGATAATTTCCAAAAACATTTAAAGAGCACTGGCCCTAAAACTAGAACCCTGGGGAACCCCACTGGTGACCCATCTACTGTAACTCTTTGGAGCCCAACTCATCAGGCAATTGCTCACCAGCGGGGGACAACGACCAGCGGGGGACACCGACGCTCTCTGCCTCCCGGGAGAGAGTAAAGCCCCCCCGTGCGCCAGAGAGCGTCGGTGTCCCCCGCGCGCCGCTGTCCCCCGCCTCGCACCGCCCCTCACACCGCCCGGCCACCGGCGGCGGGACCCCCCCGCCCGGGGGCGGTGCCGCGCTGATGTCAGGGAGCGTGAGGCGGCGGCAAAGGTCCCGCCGGCCGGCGGGCAGCGGCGAGCATGGCGGCGGTCCCTCAGCGGCTGTTAATTCTCCTCACGGCCAGCGCCATGCTGCTCCTGCCCTCGCCGGTGGCTCTGCGGAGGCCAGGCCGCTGCGCACCACCCTGCAGCTGCTGGCGGGAATCGGCGCTGTGTGTGGGGGCGGCGGGGGCTCCGCGGACTCTGCCCCCTGGACTGGGATCTCTGTGAGTGGGGGGGGGGAGAATACGCGGTGCTGGGGGTGCGTGGGGGATGTGTGGGGGTGGGTCCTGCTTGATGGGTTGTTTGTCTTGTTGCAGGAGTCTGGTGAACGGGAGCTTCTCCGAAGTGAAGGACAGGATGTTTTCCCACCTGCCCTCCCTGCAGCTGCTGTAAGTATGGCACTGCAAAAGGCGGCGGCCGATGAGCGCTTTGCCCCTTCCTCCTAAACAGAGTTCCGGGTGTCCTTGCAGAAGGGGAGGTAAGGGGTGAATGCCCAGCTTGTGCAGCTCGGCTGTTTCATAACGGAGGGATGCATTTTCCGCTCATAAACCCCTTCATAAAACGTGTGTTTAATTACTGAAGAAGAGACAAAATTGATGCCCTGAGTTGCTTTAAAAAAAAAATAAATTCAGCTGTAATAAGTTTAGGGCAGAGTTTTCCCCCTGGAGCCCTGTGGTGGTTCTCCCTCACGCTCACTTTGTGCCAGGGGGTCTGGCAGTGGCTCTGGGACGTTGGGGCGCAGTGGGGGGGAGCAGAGGCTGTCAGGACCCGCTTGCAGGAAACCTGTGCATGCAGCATCCATGGGGCCTGCAGCGGGACTCTGCGCTTCAGCGTCCGACTGGGAGGGCAGCCCCTTCAGTGCCTCCTCAACTGAGGGGCTCCCCTCTCCCGGGGGCTGCAGCCCACTCTCCTTCCTGACCACTGACAAGTCGCTTGGTCATGCCCGTTAGGTGTGTGCTTGCAGCTCCAGTGGGTTACCCAAACTTGCTGAAATTTAGCTGTCCTGGGAGGCTGTAGGGAGGAAGGCGTAGAGATGCAGAGTGCTGTACAAGCCCCCCGGGGAGCCTGGATGCTTGTTTCTCTGGTAGTCCATGGTGAAGCCGAGCTGCTGCCCGTGCCCTGCCTTGCTCAGTGCAGCCTGCTTGTAGCACCCCATGCCATGTGCAGCCGGCTTGTAACACCCCATGCCATGCGGACCCTCCACACCTCGTGCAGTAAGGACTGACTGACCCAAGCAAAGACGTGCTGCGAAGAAAAATTCAGCAAAAAGATGTGAGGTACTCTGGTCTTAGCAAGGGTTAGTCCCTAACTGGTAGAGTGATGGCCAGCCTCCTCTCCTCAGGCTCCCCCACCTCAATTGACTCAGAGGCCTCTCTAACTATTTGGGGGCAGTGGCACCCCATGGAAAATGCTGGGGAGAAGGGGGCAAAGCAAGGGGGGGAGGTTTTCACCTTCTTTAGTGTGGCACCAGTCCCAAACCCAAGTTTTTGTGGGCCTTGGGGGCCAGCACAGAGCCAAGGGCAGGGGGACTTTGCCCACGTGTGAATGGGGAAAAACAGCAGACCTGTGCCAGCTGGGAAGGAAAGGGATGAACCCAAGAGTGGGTTGAGAGAAACTGTGGTTGGAAAATTAGAGGTGAGGGGAATCTGGCTTGTTTTGGATAGTGGTACTGGGAAGAGGGAGGAAGAGCAGATGAAGGTTATCCCTTTTCTTTAGCTGTAGTAGATTTCCAGGAAGGATGTTGTTTTGGGGGTTTGGTGGGGCAGAGGTCAGTAGTTGAGAGTCAGAAGTTGCCCATTTCACTTTATGCAGTAGATCAGAGGTGGGAGTGAGAGGGGATTGTCACCACCACCACCTTGGGCCCTGACAAATTGTGTTCGTTAGTGTAATTTATGACTTTTCCCTTCCAACATGCAAAAAAAGAATGATTAAATGACAAAAGAGATACATGCATAATAGAGCACTTTGGTACCTCAGGACTATGTCTTCTGTGGCAGTAGCCGTGGTAAAATAGTAACACAAGGATTTATTTTTGATGGTGGCGGTCTTGTCAGATTTCTTTGGGATAATTTAAGGAACATTTGTCTGGTATTAACATGATAACTGAGGATCACAGGGAAGTTTTGCATTTCATGTTCATTAGTCTTCTAAATTAATTTTAGTAAAATGCCTAAAGCCATATAAAAAGAGGATTAATAAGTGACTCTAATAAAGCGATTACTGCAGATATATTCACTTGTAGGAGAAAATTCTGAGATTTTCCAAAAATTATTTGAGCAGTGCTCAATTTTTGGACTGAATTAGAAGTTTTGCAATTTTCTTAAAAGGTGATTGCTCTCTGTGCCTTTGAACATCAACACAGGGTATCATTTTGCTTTGATACAGTGAAGAAGGAACTTCGCTGGCAAAGCGGTTCTGTAGCATCCTTCTCCTTGACTGCCTTGTCCTGGCTCAGGTGACAACCCCTTTGGCACAACTCTAACATGTTTTGTCCGTGAAGTTCATGCAGGAGGGCAAGGCAGCACCTGGAGCAGGCAGCAGCCGCCACTCTTCCTCACTGCCTGCCGACACAGGACTTCGCTTTGCAAGCATGGCAGGACTCTCTGTTCCTGGTGGTTTGGGCACATCCGCATTTCCAGCTGACGTACTGGCCTTGCACACCATGTGCTGTCCCACGCCATGGGACGTAGACCATCTGCAGGTCAGGAGGTCAGGCTTGGAGCATCCCCTGGGAGTGCAGAATGAGTGAACGCTGATGCACCGAGACTGCACAGATGAGAGCTGGTGCTTGTACAAAAGGGCTCCCCGCTTTCTGGGAGCTCAGGTGTGATGCTGAGATGGTCTCTTGGAAATATTCAGTGTGGCTGGAGGGGTGGTGGGCAACTGGGGCCCACTGTCAGCAGACCTACCCTCTAAGGACAGCTTGTCCTGCTTTTAGGGGACCAGAGCGTCGACGGCCAGTGAACATGGCACAGTGAACATTTTTCCTGGGGAGCAGTGGACATTAAGTATCATCATATTATGCCTTTGATTTTTTTTGTAGACCATTTCACAGTATTTTATGTGTGCCTCTCTGGTAGCGCAATATGGGCTCGAGTCAGTAAGATGAGTTTGGTCATGGGCAATAAACACAACAGGCATAATCCAGTGTGTCAAGTTTTAATGTGCTTTCCTAATGCCTGCTCTCCATTTTCAGCTTGCTGAACTCCAACTCCTTCACTGTTATACGAGATGATGCCTTTGCTGGTCTTTTCCATCTAGAATACCTGTAAGTTTGGTATTTTATGTCTTGCCCTGTCCTTAATAAATCAGGATGTTTTGATAAGTTGCCAAGACTCCTGCTGTGGAGTCTGAGTCTTTACTGTGATTCCCAGGAGCACGGGAGATGAAGGATTTATGTTCCACTCCTGTGCAAATGTCCTATACGATGGCTCATCATTTCTCAGAGGTTGCAGTGGATTTTTAAAATATGCTGTGAATGCAAGGTGGCTCTGTGCAATCACAGTACGCTGAAAAAGCATTGCTGAGCAAGAGCTTGTCCTAACTTTCCTGAACAGTGCCATCACTGTCAAGGGGTTTTGAACCTCAGGAAGGAGGTGGGGAAGCCTCTCCTGGCATGCTGGCAGCCTGAAGAGGAGGTGCAGAGTGTCTGTGGACTGCCCAGAACAACCCTGATTACCAGACTGCTTCCCTTCCCCCAAGCTTTCCTCTCCAACTTCATCTTTGTTCTGATATCCTATTTAATGCCCATGGCATATATCTTTATATTATAAATAATCATAAATATATGAAGATGTAAATACATATTTCATATAATATAAAACATTGTAATTATGTTATTATTTAAATTTATTTAACTTTCCTTTTCTTTACTTAGTTCACTTCTTTGTTGATTTTTACATTACCTTCATTTCCCAATCTTTTTTTTTTTTTTTAGGTCACCTTTTTTTCTTTTAAAAAAAGTGTTAGCCCTGGTACCAGGTTGCCCTCACTTCATACTCCAAAGAACTGCCATTTCTCTGTGTTACTGGACATGAGCTGGTATGTTGGAAACTCTGAATATGATATGCAAAGAAATTCCTGTTTCCACCCACCTTCCCCTGCTGAAAGGTGGCTGTGGAAAACATTTCCGTTTTTTTCTAAAGGAAGACCAATGCTCATAAAACCAACTCTTGCTAAAGTCTTACAAGCACATAGGTATTAAGGCAGGGTGTATTCAGGACTGATAGTCTGATATATGTAGAGCAACCAACAATGGAATTTGCAGACCAAGAAACAGAGGATAATGGTGTTTGCTGAAATCCACAGTTCAGGTACAGCTGGATTTTTCAGCAATAGCAAGTTATCTATTCATTCTCTTTCCCATGTGTCTACAGGAAGAAAGTTGCTTGCAGTATGTTTGTAAAAAAAGAAGAAAAACATTTGTATATTGTTTCATTAATGACTTGCTTTCAAATGCTGGTGAGTCTAACACGGAGTGTATTTCAGCAACATATGCAGTTGTAGCAGTTGCAGTGGTAGCCAGACCCCTGTCTGAAAGAAAAAAATCCTGCCCCTCCTCAGCTGGTCAAAGGGGAAATCTCTGTCCCTGGTTGCCAGCTGCAAACCAGAGAGCAGAGTGGAGACTGGTAAAGTCTCACAGTTTCAATTTCCTTTAGCAGCAGCTAAACAAGTGGTCTTGGTTAATGGTTGTGGTCCCTCTCCCTGGCAAGTCCACGGACCTCTTCCTCTTCCCAGCAAATCACACCTCTGCCCTTTGGGAACTGGGTGCAAGTGGCCTTTCTTTAGGGGTTTTTTTTTGGCTATCCAGCCAATAACATCATTAGAACTTCAGTTACTGGTGATCAGACCTTAGGGAGAATAAAGAAACCTCACTGACAAACAAGAATGACAAGTTTCTTTGTGTAAAAAGCAACGTCTCTGGATGAAGAGCAGCCGGGGAGCACCCACAACAGATACTGTGTATATATCTTTCCATCTGTGTCCTGTTGCACTTGCAGCACTGATAGTGGCACTCTGTGCACCCTTAAACAGCCTGGCTCTGTGTGCAGAGTCTGGATAAGACAGGTCTGATAAAGACGGGAGGTTTGCTGGACATCAGAGTGGCATTCCCAGGGTAGCATCCCTTCGAGGCCAGGTTTAGTGACTCAGGAATCTGGCAAATTATTGAGTCCCAGCCCAAGTGTCCATCATCTGGCTGCAATGTGTTCAGTGAAGCCATGTTTATTTGCACGGACCGGTGAGCTGGTGGTGTGCAGGGATGTCAGGTGCCGCTGAAGGTGTCAGGAGGCAGTTTGGCTCTCTGCTCTGCGGATTGAATTTATGTCCCCAGGCAGCCTTGTAACAGAGTATGGATGACCTCCTTCTGACATCTTCCACATAGACAACACAGTTTCTCATCTGCACCCTTTGCTTGCAGTCAGGGTCATGGTCCCTTCATGAAGGATTTTGGCTATGCCTAAACTGCAGAACTAAGAGCACTTGACATCTCCTGCATCCCCATCTTGACTCTCTCAAAAAGAGACCTTGGCTCATAGCATTTTTCCTCTGTCTCCTTGGAAGGCAAACAAGGATGCATAGGAGGAAGTGAGACACTTTCATCTCATAAAACCTTTCATAAAGTCAGCCTGCAGTTGTCTTCAACTAGGTACAGCTGTACCATGCAATATCTTGATGGCCACCTGGCAGCAATTGCTTTGCAGGGCTGATTGTGTATTTAAGGATGCGTCCTCAAGTGCACAGGGTTCAAGATGCTCAAGTATCAGCTCTTTCTTTAAATGCTGATGTGCAGTCAGGAGAAGCAGTGTTCTCCTGGAATCGATACGGGCCTGTCATTATTTCCCCAGTGCATGGGGCTGTGACTTCTGTACAACCAGGCACCCTGCAGAGGTGGTGTCCTGGCTGGAGAGAGCTGAACTGCAGCAGCAAGGAGAAAAACAAGGCAGCCGTCTTTCCACTTATACAGACTTCGGATGTCTAGCAGTACGTAGCTGCAGTTGATGTCAGGGCAGTGACAGCAGGCAGAGAGCCTGCAGACTCTGTGGGTGCAGAGGTGGCACCGTGTGTGCATTTGCAGGAGCTACCCATCACAGCGTCTGTCTCTAGCCTGGGCAGCCCTGGTACTGCTGTGCTGCCCTGTGGTTTTAGGATGCAGGTGATTTGTGAGGGGAAGGTGGGACTTTAGCTTCTAAAGTCCATCTCAGAGGCCTTTCCTGCACAGGTCTCTTGTGTCACACAACACAACAGAGTGATAATGGCTTTTACTTTGTTCATTTTGTTCTTCTGGAGGATATTTGGGTCACATGCTCTCCCTTGTGCTGGCCGGTACCTGCATCAGTCCTCACTGTCCACCCAAGGAAAGGGGAAAAGGGAACACGAGCAGCTCCACCAAGACTTCTCCACCTTTGAGTCTGCAGGGGCTGCCCAGGAGCCTGCTGAATTTGGAGACCAGAGGCTAAAGCACTGGTGATGCTAATAATAATGGTAATTAAAGTCTTTTAAAATATTTTTTTTTTCCTAGATTCATTGAAGGAAACAAAATTGAAACCATTTCAAGAAATGCATTTCGTGGCCTTCGAGACCTGACTCACCTGTAAGTTATCTAACATTTGGTACAGTAATTTGTACTTGGACAAAACTCTTCTCAGGGACTGCTGGTTTTCCTGCCAAATAGAAAACCTCCCTTCCCCTCCGTGCATCAGCTTCCTCCCACTGTCAGCAACATTCCTGTCACAAAGAAAAAAAGGTCTTTAAAAATTTCTTGATCAGTCAGCACTGGAGTATGTTGAGCTGCCTGTGCACACTCACAGCTCGTGCTGAGGTGTGGCTGTGACCCATGGATGCTGCCACTGGTACCACTGTAATACTACCTACTTGTGATTAACATTCCTGTTAAATAAAAAAGCTTTATGTACTTTACATCAGCCTCATCAAGCAATTGCCATTCTTGAATGAGAATAATTAACATGTGCCTGTTCCTAGTAGTTACAAACAATACCAGTGGCTGGACAGTGTCAGATAATTAACGTTAAGTGAGCTCAGACTGAGTAAGAGTTAGCCAGACAAGAGACAGCGAGGATAATAAGCTCTAACTTTTTTTCCTAGTTCTTTGGCCAATAACCATCTCAAAGCTCTGCCAAGGGATGTCTTCAGTGATTTAGATTCTTTAATTGAACTGTAAGTAATGGTCATCTTTTGATCATATTCCTGCTTCTGTCATTCTGTTACTCTGATTTTTAAGTTCTGGGTTTGTGTGGTGCTGTATCTGATCTCTGCACAGAAAGGAAATTGCATTCTGTTGTTCCAGCTTTTCTCATTTTAAAATTGTTTGTTTGCTAGACTCCTCTAAAATAACTGCTATTTCTCAAATCACTGTTGCTTTTAGTGATGCTGTACATAGCTTGCATTATTGTACTTCTTTCCAGTGTTTCATATAAATTGGTTTTTAGGGAAAGGGATACAATGAATTTTAAAACTACAACTTCTCTGAACATGTTTTCCTGATATTTTTTGCATGTATTCCCTGAGATTATTTTAGTAAAAGGTATTAATTTAAAAAAAAAGCTTTTTTCTCTTTTTTCTTGTTTTTGTGCAGTGGTAGCACATTGCTGGCTTACTGTCAGTATTTTCTTGTATAACTGAGCTGCTAGTCAACTTCCCCTATTTTCGTCTTGGCTATCCCAAACAAGTGTCATTGCAAGCCAAAAAAATTATCAAGGGATCGAAGAACAGGTACAGCGTTGAAATTGCACATACATTAGTAGAGGGAGGTTAAATTGACTCCACATCAGCAACAACTATAAAAATACAAGTCTTATGTCTGTATTTTAATGTAACAGATAAGTGACACCAGCAAGACCACCCTGTCAACCAGCAGTGCTGGAGTAATTTAGCGAAGGAATGGGATTTATCAGTGTCAGCGGAAGATGGTGGGAAGGGGGCTTGCAGCAGGCAACCAGATTGTCAGGATTTATTATGTTACAGTCCTAATCCTATGAAAACTTATAAACATGAATGACCTTAAATGTGAATCACAGGGCTCTATTAGTACGATTATACGTGAGCATATTTTCTAGATTGAAACAGTTTTTCCAAGGACAACACTCAGTGAAGGAGAGGCCATAGTAAGAGAGTCCAAATAAAACTTAAGTAACATCCCTGTTTGCAGTTCAAAAATAATTCAAGGCTACTCAGATATTTTTAAATTCAGCATGTCAAGGTGATAACATTCTGTAGTATTCATATTACTATCAACCTTTTCAAATATGTTTATTTCTGTGTGTTTTTTAGAGATTTAAGGGGAAATAAATTTGAGTGTGACTGCAAAGCCAAGTGGTTGTTTTTGTGGTTAAAGATGACAAATTCCACTGTTTCTGATGTCCTGTGTATTGGTCCAGCAGAATATCAGGATAAGAAGTTAAATGATGTGACAAGTTTTGATTATGAATGCACCACTACAGGTATTCAGAATGTATATTTCTAAGCACACTACAAATGGGTAAATATCAGAAGTTTAGACAATACTCTTTTGCTTCTGTGAGCATGACCCGGGGGGAGGAAAGGGTTACATACAAAGCACTTCTGAGTACTAGAACAAGCATAAAATGGGAAAATTACATTTTGAAGCCAAAGTAAGTACCAAGTTTTTTATTTGGATTAAGTGATAATGGGAGAAGAGCTGTGACTATTCATATTCCAAAAGACTTGATTATGACTCACTTTGTGACTTAATTTTCATCACAGAATGCTTTCTATTATCTGGAATAAAGCCATATAGTTATGGCAGATGAGCTTCCCAAAATCTCTGTATTTCACAGAAAGCAATGAAAAGAAGTTCAAATAATGTGGCTATATCTGTTATCTTTATTCAATAGGCCACAATTTAATAGCATCAAATGTGGCAGCAATACCGCCAGCAGTTCTTTATGGAACTCCATTAAGTTGGAGAGAAATGTCCAATAATATTCTGACTACTATCTTGTTTAGGATCTTGATTTTTATTTAAGGTAATGTAAAGCATGCTGAAGGAAGTGGAGAGAAACTTGCATGTGATTATGCTTATATTTTATGACCAAACAGCTGCAGTTACCTATCTTTAAATTTAGTCACATCATATAACTGAGAATATCAGCTGTGAGTATTGTTTTTCATCTTTCATGTCTATGATTTCAGCACTCTGCCTTTGTTCTGTACAGTAATATCAGAGGCGTTTGATTTCTCATCTGTCATCAAGTCAGCCATCATCATTAAGAGACAATAGAAAAGCTGATTACTAGTAATGTAAAATACAGTTTCAGGACAAAGTATGAAAGGTGATCCAGGGGCAATATGTAAAGGTAAAGGGAATGAACTCAGAATTCAAAAAATATGTTGAAAGAGCAGCAGAGGTAAAGCATAATAACCTTCTACATAAAAGGATGTCAAAAGCAGGAGAACAATGTACTCTAGAACAGTATCAAGCTTACGTTCCTGTGTTTGCAAATCCACTGAGTTGCAAAAGTACACAGTAAAAGTGGGCTTCACTTCATTTCAATCTGTTTTAAGCAATTGCGCAGCACTAACAGTGTGCGAGAACAAGCCTCATCTACCTGGTCCTCAGACCTAAACTAACCTAACTGCCCTCTGTCATCTCTTTGTACCTAGAAACCTAAGTATGAAGTTGCTACAGGCGAAATTCACCCATAATGTTAGTCCCTTTGTCTGCTGTAATTGAAATTTCACCAAGAATAAATCTAATTTCACATGCTGTAGAGTTTGCTGGGGAGCTAAGGCATTACCTAGCTTAATATTTGTTCAAATGCCATCAAAAAAGTGCTCCTTGAAAAGGACATTTTCAAACCAGTCCTTGGCTGGCTACTGTGAGGGGAGGTTGTGCTAATCCCTCTGGCCTGGAGGCGGGTAGCAGCAGGCTGCCCAGAGCTCCCCTGTGCAGTAAAGGTGAAGGGCATCCTTACAAAGTGTCTGAAAAGGACAGACTGTGTGCAGAAATGACCCATAGGAGACAAAACAGAGATGAGCAGAGTAGAAATGCAAATCTTCAGGAATGTGTCACCCCTGAGACAGCATCTTGTCCCCTGCCCTGAGCTGGAAGTTATGTTGCTGGAGCTGTAAGCCTCTGGTGGCCTTGGCAGTCTGCAGTGTCAGGCCACAGCTGCTTTTTTCTCCTCTGCCATTGCCTCCCCCAGATCCAAAGGGAGTGTAAATATGGCTGTATTCATTCCCTGAGGATTGATTAATCACAGGCTCAGGCTTGTACCATATTTTGAAGTAAAGGAACATGCCCTGTAGCTGTATTCTCCTTTCCCACTCAGTGATGGGCAGTGCTCTGCAAAACTCTTTCATTCATGTTAGTCTTTAGTACTGTATTTCCATCCTTTGCCAGGCATAATTGGACTCTCCATCATTTCTGGTCTCTAGTACTCTGTGTCAAGCATGACTGTATGTAGGATGTGGTAACAAAGCAGTTTGCTTGGTAAAACATATATCTTGGTAGCTCCATCAGTTTGTTCTGTCCTCTGAACTGATACAATGGTAATGGGAAGAGAGATGTAAAGAGGTGCTGCCATGTAAAAGAAAAAAAAAAGCAAAAGAACAAAATTATCCTATTGCTTATTCACAGGGAAAGTGATTCACACGTCAGTGATCTGTTAATCTGCACTTTTAACTCTTTTTGTGATAGCATCTCTTTTTTCCATTTCTCATGGCTTGCATCATGGAAGCAGGTTAAGCTGTTTCACTTCATTTCTCATCTTTCACCCACAACGGTGTGCGAGGGGGCTGTGCTGTGGCTGTACACATGGCAGGGGAATGTGTATTTACTTTGAGGAACTGGAAAACAGGCCTCACACTCCCACAGTCACTGGAAACAGGCTGTCTGTGTGTCTGGGACCTGCTTTGCCCAGACCTGCTGTCAGGGATCATCCTGCCGCGCTTTGGAAGCTTGGTTTCTTTACCTAGCTGAGACTGTCTTCTGAAGGCAGTCCTCTCTTTTCCTGCTGTCTGGAAGGAAGGTAGTTTGTAAATTAAGAGTTACCTACTCCATGCTTGCTCCTGTGCTGGAGATCACGAATGCTGCCGTGGCGGGAGACAGGAAGGGACAGCTGATGCTCCCTGACAGCACCTCCAGGTGTGGGTTGACTTCACCTGGAGTAGAAGTCTCCACCACAGGGAAGAAGGGCTGGGAGGAGCTGGGGGAACCAACTGGTGGCCAAGTCACAGGATGCAGTTTAGGAGCTGCTGCCCAAAGAGGTCATTGCTCCCCTTTCTCTTTAGTGTCCCCCAGCGTTCCCCACATGCTCCCACTCTGCATCTTTGCTCCTGTGTGCTGAGATCAGACAGAGCAGGGGCTGCCAGGAGGGAAATCAGCCCAACAACAGAAGTGTTGGGTCCCTTGTCCGTGGCTGCCTGTGCCAGTTGAGCAGCCAAAGGAGCAGAGATGGAGCAGGCAGCTGGAGAACGGGAAGACCACTCCTCCAGCCTCAGCCAGCAGAAAGCGGTCTGAAAACCATGTGTCTTGAAACAGGGAGAGTAAAACTGTGTGTGGGGGTAAGAGGCAGAGTGGGAGAGCCCATGCAGACAGTGGGACAGGGTGAAGCAAGGGCCATGTCCTCTCACCTCTCCCATGCAGGCTGATCTAACTTAAAGATGTTGGGAAACACTCCCTGCCATGCTATTTACTGTACAAGCTCTATCTAGCATTTAAAGCAAGGCATGTGCACCTGCCTGTAAAACTAAATCAAGCCCCCAAGACCTAAATTTTTGGCAAGCCTGATGTGGCAGCATCTCTTCACTGTGTAAACCTTTTACCATGTTACAGTCTGGTATTTCCATCTGGTGTTAAAAACAATGTTTATTGCTTTTTACTGGTTACGACTGATTTTGTTACCCATTTTTACTCATCCAGTGACATAAACAGTGTCATGACAGGTACAAGTGAAAAATAGCTGTGTTAACACTGAATCATTTCTGAATGAGCAGACACACAGACTGGTTTGGTTTAATTCACAGATTCCCTCAAAGTGTTTCACAACTGTTCAGATTTCAAGAGGTGTCTTTTTCAGCATTAGGTTTTTTTGGTTTTTGTCTGAAGATTTCTCTCAGTTTTCTCTAGTCCTTCTATTTTCCCAATGAGAATGAAGATAACTTTCTTGTTTTCCTACCAGCATTTATGAATCAAGCCCAAACTCTATTTATAATAGTCCCTCAAAAAATGGAGGCTGTGATTTCTTTAACAGCTGTAGAATCTGCTCTGTTTGCTTAATGGTAGGCATCTATCTTTATTCTCCAGAATAAAGCCTCAAGGGCAAGGCTATCAAGCATGCAGAGACAGAGGGTTCTTCATTTGAAAACAATTATTTAATAATGCACCAAAATGAGGGACTGGAGTGAGGACTTAATTACCATTTCACCAAAATCCTTGGATGCTCAGGCCCTTTGAGCGTAGGAGTGCATGTGTAGCAAATGGAGCGTGTAACAGAGTGGTGTGTGGTTCTGCAGGGAAACTCCACCACAGCGGAAGATGCATTTCCTTTTCACAGAATCATAGAA
>VZTO01025395.1:0-11782 GCA_013400615.1 Syrrhaptes paradoxus
AAAGCCTTTGGACTTTGGGAAGACAGGAGAGGTGAGGGAGAATTGCCTTTCTAAGATGTAGTTTCTCTCTCTCATTATCCTGCTTCTTGTTGTAAATAGTTAATAAATTTAATTGGGGTTTTTTGTTCTTCCCAAGTCATGTCGGTTTCTTGCCTGTGACCCTAAGTGGTGAGTGAAACCCTCCCTGTCCCTGCCTCAGCCCACCAGGTGTTTAATAAAAGACTGTCCTCTCTCCAGTGGCACTTCTAAACCATGACAGGGCCACAGAAAAGATTCCAGGTGGAACAGGGTAAGGCTTTACAGGCTGGTAGACAACTAGGCTTCCAGTTATATTGTGCATAAATAAAATTAAAGCTATTTGTAGTCCCTTGTTTATATTATCAATACATATCCCAGTTAAAATGAATTTGGATTGAGGTTTCTCATCTTCTACAATTAGACTCTAATTATTTCAAAGTCAGGCAAAGATTAAAAGTAAGGCATAGTAAAAAATGTTTTCCTGAGCTATCTGGTATAAGAATAGGATAGTGCTGTTTTCCCCATATAGAGGCTCCAGGCCCAGCACTTCTTTTATCCAGATGCATGGGAGCTGTGATGGAATGCATATGGAGAAAAACTATCTTCTTTTAACATGGGCAGTGTTAAGCAAACTAGGGAGGAAGCTATCTTGTGCAGTGACAAGCTGCACCTATTTGGACTCTTTTGTGGCATGCTGACTTGCACAAAACAGTGTGTTTTGAATGAATTAAAGAGAAGAAACCAATAAGTGTTATAGATGAAATGTTGAGAGGAACTAGTTATTTTGATTTGAGAAAGCTGGTGTAAGGTTATATGAAACAAATTAACATGCGGTAGTTACCAGAGGCCAAAAGCACTCTGTTTTGCAGCAATGTTCCCTTGCACTGCTCCATTAGCCCGCATATATGTAGGCTGAACTTGACTTAGCACTTGCCTTGGTGCCTGAGATAAAAGAACCCATATCATAAGGGATAGCTAATATTAATTTCATTCCTCTATTGCATTATAAAATAAAATTTAAAACTTCCCTTAAGGAAGTAATTTATGGCATTTTAAAGGTGTTAGAAAGACATAACATTGTGCATATGTTTAGCTCTAGTCTTACACTCCTGTAATGAATACATACATAGCCAGATGACCTTTTAAGGACACATGTTTCTTGCATGGAACCAGAGATCAGATAATCTTCCTAAAATAATGATCTGTTATGTCTACTTCGAAATACAGCTGTATTTTGTAAACTTATTTCCTCTTTTCATCCTAGGTTAGAGTTGTCCAGGCTTCAACCACAGACAGGGAAATAAAGAGTAATCTGTGCTGCAGCTGCATATCACTCAGTTACTCCTTCCAGTCATTACTTTTAATGAGCTGTTTGTTTCTGAATTAAGCAATAAAGTAATGATTAGAGGAGACTGCATCCTGAATTATGCTTTGGTTAGCGCAATAATCAAGAAAGTGACTGAGTGGGGAAGAACAATTTATTATAAAAATAAACAAACAAACAAACAAAAACTGAAAAAAACCCTGAAAACTTGAGGGACTAAGTCAAGTGCAACTAACTGTTCTATGAGGAAGGGTGGACAACTTCTCTGTTGACACAGACAAGAGAATAAAACATCCGGACCAGGTCTATCTTTGTAAGAGATCTGGAAGTGAACATCTTCTATTTTTCCCCTTTGTAACGTTTGTAACACCTAGGATGGCATCTCCAGCTCTTCATTGAGAGGGCAAGAGCATATTAGAAGCTATTCTGCAAGAGGAAAGAACAAACTTGTGTGTCTGGGAAACACAATGAATGTGAATAAGTTTACCTGTTTAAATCAGTAGAAGGATTAATATTATATAATTATCGCCTTAAAAAAAAACAACTTGTGTATAATCTGTGGAAATAGCTACAGTAGTATTTTATATACATCATATATAAAATTAAATATATATATATATATATATATATATGCACTTAGGCCAGTTTTCCCAAAGTAATAAACATTCCTCCTCACTGAAAAGATTTGGTCCCACGTTATGCATTTAATATCCCACTCATTTAATACTGTCATAAGTGATAGAGGATTAGCTTTTCCCTCACAGTGGCAGTACATCCAATCCAAGGTTGCTTAACCAAAAGCAGGACATCCAAGGAGGTATGTGAATAACTGTGCTTAGTTTAATTTATGACTTTTTAAAGCCTCCCAAATACCTACGTGCTAAACACAAAGGAAGCCCTAAAATAGTATCACAAATCTGCTCAGAATTACTACCAGACTGGGAATGAAGCCAACCACAGAGCAATGGGTACAACAGAACAACACAAAATAGGTCTCAGACACAGTTTATCTGACCTCTTCATCAAGACATAATCACCTGCAGAGAACTGCCTTTGCTATGACGTGTTTGGACAGGAGGCTCGGGAGACAGCAAAATGATAGTTTAAGACTAGCTTTCATCAAAATAAAATCAAAGTCAAGAGCCGTATCTCTCAATGTACTGTGATAGTCTCAACTGCCTCTACTGTATAGCTAGGGAAAGTAAATGGATGAATTTTATTATTTTGTCTTCATTCTCTTTGCATTTAACATCAGAATTCAGACCTGAGCTCTACTGGCATTGATATTAATTGTTGCTCAGTTACTCATATGGGAGGAAAAAGAGTCCAAGTATCTAACCTGTTCCCATGTGAGTTCTTGTATTCACATGGCACTTACAGTCTTTAAGTCAGATCAAGGCCTCATTTAATTAGCAGTATGTATATATTAAAATACACCTAGGTATATGAATGCATGTACACATTTTTTGCTGTATGTATGTGCACATATTTTACTGATATATTTGTCTTTTGAGTCTAAGTGGTCAAGAGAAATAAAGATGAGGAGAAAGAAAATATTTTCTCTGAATGAAAATAGGTAGAGAAAGCTTAACTGAATTTTGTAAATATAAATCATGCTGAGGAGACAGGATAGCAGTAGTATTCAGCAGGTCCCTGACCCATCACTGAGAGTGTTATTTTATTTCAACATGTTCTTCCACTGCTAAAATCTTAAGAAGCTAAGGATATTTCTGTAACTTTCTTTTAAATTCTAATTATACTTCCTGTAGAATTTTTGAGGGAGAGGGAGTAGATAATCTAAGATATATATAACATTCTAATATCCAGCTGAAATAAAAAGAAAGTGGAAAAAAAAGTCATAAAGCAGAAAATGAAAGTGGTGTCAAAAGCATACACAGGGGGAAAACCTTAAAAACCAGAAAATGATGAAAGAAAACTTCTCCTACAGAATAATTAAATTTCAAGATTTTAAAGAAACAGGAGCCTACGAATGACCTTCAAAGCATCCCACCCTGTCTCTCAGAATTTGTACACAGGAAAGGAGGAATTAAGAACTTATTTTCATCATGAACACTTTTGGCTTGATACAAATTAGCCTCACACTGTTGTGCACCACCACCATCTCTAGTCTTCATTGTAATCACCTTCCTTTGCAGCAAAGAAAAGTGATTGAGAATAGCCTGCAACTTTTGGACAAAATGGGCAAAAAGTTTCCTCCACAATGTCTGAGAGAGAAAATGTCCTTCAGATTTCCTGAGCAGGTTCTAAAGCCCAGACAGAAAGGGACTGTCAAAGTGGCCATTGAAGAGATCTTCCAACACATCTTCTATATCTTTAGCAAAAATCTGACTCTAGCTGCTTGGGATGGGACAGCTTTAGAACAATTCCAAAATGGACTTTATCAGCAAATTGAACAATTGGAGGCATGTGTAATCAAGAAGCAGACCCACTACTTTGGGAGTAAAGAAGTCAACAAGCTGAAACTGAAAAAGTACTTCCAAAAAATAGACTGTTTTCTTGAAGACAAACAATACAACCTGTGCTCCTGGGAGATCAGCCGTGCAGAAATGAGGAGATGTCTTCAATTGATAGATAAAGTCATAAGGAAGCTTAACAACTAAGGTACAAAGATTTTGACCTGACATAACTTAGCTTTAAAAATATTTATAGTTATTATTTGTTCTATGATCTATTTTGTAGCAATGCTTCTAGTTAATTTTGATTGTATATAAATAATTATGTTTCTGAAATTTATTATTGCAAAGGTAATGCATTATTCAATGTTAAGTAAATTTTTCCCTTGGTAAGCAAGGTGTCCACACTAGCTATACATTAATCTCCATGATTTTTCTGGGAAGGTTGCTCCTTGGTAAAGGATTATAATCTTATGACAAATAGCGTCATTTTATGGTGTTTTCTGCTGAGAAACTGTGCTGTTATTTTCCATCTCTCTTTGACCTACATATACCGTATTATATATTTGTGAATGGACAACACATCCTTCACTTTAAAGGAATTGCTAGATATGTACTGATTGAGTCTGCGTCAAAAATAAAGCAGTATATTGTTTATTTAAGTGGTCCTCACTTAGGTTGATACCATTTATTGTTCTTTCAAAGTTTGTATGCTCTTTTCCAAGAATGTATTTTTTTTACATTTGTGTCATTCTAACATTTGTTTTGTTCAAAGAGGTGAAGTAATTCTAGAAGGATTTGTTTGCATAGGATATTGTTTGCAGTAGCTTCTGCAATAACTTCTCAGTTGGACGCTGTTACTTTTAATTGAAGTAACTTTGCCTCCTTTACCTGTCTGGGGAAAAGGCTTTTTTCCCCCGCCTGCTGTGTTTCCAATTCACTTTAACTTCTTTCACAAGCATGTTCAAATAACTTCTCCACATAAAAGTCCCCTAAAGCTACATCTGCCTGTGGCACATGCAACTTGTTATGGATGTATTCATCCCGGCTACTGCAATCTCAAACATACACATTCAGTGTTGCTTTATTGCTGCATGAAATTTTCTGCCTCTTTCCCTTTGCTCACAAATTGACCCACACAAACATATAGCCCTTGGTATTCCAATGAATTTCACCTCCAAACCACATAGCCTTGAGTAATAATTTCAATATAATAAAATTATTTAAAACAACTTGCAACAAACTGAGCAAAAATACACTGATTTCTATTAGGGCAAGCCCAGATTTCAGCCTTGGGAAATTGTCCCTAGGTAACTCCATTTAAATGGCTGTGTTTTCCCTAGCCACTTACTGTATGTTAGAAGAGGGGGAACACTTATATCCAGGATTTGTTACCTAATGAATATTGTTAAAAATCTGGCAAAAAAACCCAACAGCTTCCAAAAATAAGCCATTTCCTGTGGCCAAGGCTGATATACCTTGAGCACAGGTTTCTGGATCTGACATAAAGAAGCAGAGGTGAGCGAGCATGGCTGTGGCTCCCAAGAGAGGGTGATGTTAGTCCCAGAGGCTTGAAATTGCTAGAGGTTGGTTTAAGCGTCAGGTGAGGAACCACCAATCTCTAGCTGTCTAGAAGAGTATAATTCAAAGAGGGGATAATTAAAAGGTACATCTAAACAAAAAAATTGGTAAGAACAATAGTGCTGGTACACTAGATCTCAGGTACCATACCTACGACGTGGGTCTCTTTTGCAGGGTGTATGTACTTTCCTTTCTTCCACTTATGGACACAAGCTATAGAAGTCACAAGAGACATGGGTACCAGGCCTGAAGCTGAAATATCAGAAATAAAACGACCTAAGAACTTCACCATGATCCAGAACAACAGAAGAGACCAAAGAAACTGCAAAATATCAGAGCTGTTTTTTCTACCTGGTGACACTCTGCCGTAAATGTTAACAGCAAAATATGTATTTCTTGGGCTTTGTAACTAACAGCACTTGAAATGGCCCCACCTTGAGACTGTTCCAAATCTTCTGCTGCTTGTTTGCTTTTTGCACTTCTTCAAGCCTGTACAATAAAAGGCATTCAGCTTACTTACCTTTCTGGTTCTGATATCCTAGGTAGCTTCTACAGTGCAGTTAACTGTTATTGAAATGGCCTAATTTTTACGAAACTTGGAAACAGCATGAAATATTTTCAGCTGCTCTCTCATGAAGGATCACAGATTTTATTGCTTCACTTGCCTGCAGCAGGCATGTGTTAATTGATGTCCCAATAATTGTTCAGAAACTCTCATACCATTAAACTTGCTTTTTAGTTCATAACTACCCCTAAAAATCTCATCGCCAAATAAAAATATGTTTTGACATGTTTCAGTCAACAGGGTACTTTGCAGTGCAGGAAAAAAACTGAATGGGTACTAGAGGGCAAAGTGTGATTATAGACAAGTGCAAGAATTGAAGATGAACGTACATGTATTTTTGGCAAGACAGTGTTTCAGCTCCTTATGAGCATGCTGCTTATCAATAAACTGCTATTGGGTTCACAGAAGAGAACTGAAAGAAAGAAGAACTATTCTTGAAAGAAAGAAGATGTCAGAGATGATGGACAGGAGCTCATAAACCAGCAGTTGATTTCAATTACTTTTTGGCCAACTGTGACGTAATTGAAATTATTTGTACTGGGACAATGCCTAGAAGACCCATTTAAAGATGGGGACCCTGGAACAGCCATAGTTGCTCAACAAATAAAAAGGAAAAGAGCAAACCGATATATCTTTGTCTTATTCTTACTTTTTAAAGAAAGGTAAGGAGTCTTTAAGGTAAAGGAAGAAAGCTGAAGAGTCAGAAGATCCTCTCTCTTCTCCTTGCCATTGTAACATTTTGGAACAATCTGTATTTTATCAAGATTGCATTTGCTACTTTCCAATAAGGTGACTGTGTTTTTTAATATGCAAATATTTTCCTACTAATCCTCATATAGGCAAGGATAGGTCATTTATATCAGCGTTTCTCACACTTCTACTGACATCTGGAAATCCTGGTATGATGCAAGGGCTTTTTCAGTGCTGAGCATTCCTAGTGGAGCAAACTCTGACAGGGAAAGCGAGGACAATCTTTCTTCCCAGATTGCAGATGTGCCAGTGTCACAGCCCATTCTGCAAACTGGAGGTCAGCTGCAGTGCTGCCGCGGGGCCTCCCCACAGCAGCAACGCACCGCCAACCCCCCCCCCCCCTTGCTTCCAAATGCAGTCGAGCCTCTTCATTAGTTGTGTCTTGGATGAATTCCTTTTTTCTCTGTACATCATCAGAATTGAAACCCCCAGCTCATGTGAACTGGCAACCTCCGTTTTAATTTCAGGATGAAGCCATGGGAAGCGAAGAGTAGAGCACAAAGACATTCACACCTTGCCTCAGTTCTCTCCACAGAGACTGCCAGGTTGATTCATTTTCTAAGACTGACCTTCTCAAGCCCATGTCCAAAACCATGTTACCTTCAGCAGTGAAGAATTCAATCTTTTAAGCAAATAATATAATCTGGTTTTGAAAGTGTGGAAGTAAACACTCCCCTCTACAAAAAAAACCCCAAACCCCAAACTGTTAAAACATGGTAATGCATTTGCAAAGTCAAAATCTACCTTAAGGAGATTAAATACTGAGATTTCAAAAAGCATATCCAGCCCCTGCACACCAGTTACCACCATGTCTACTCACTGGAACTCTTGTTATCGGCTGTATTCCTCAAGTTTCTTATCTTGGTAGGCCAGAACCTACATAGCTTCCTCTGGACTCTAGCTAGAGTACTGTGTGTTACAGTTCATTTTCCAGAAAGGAAATATCTTGACAGACATCTTCACAAAAACAGAAAGCTTTTCTTCTTTTTAAAAAAATATTACAAACACTGCTCTCTCTTTAGGCAATTAATATACTTTCCCTTCAAGTCTCTTTGGGTTCAAGGCGGACTCAGTTCTGATTTCTACTTTCTGGGGAAAAGCTCGCATTGGTTGTAACAGATCTTTTAGTGTGATTATAATTTTTTAATAGTAAATAATACGCTCCTGCTGCTTGTAGTACAACTCACACTGTCCTCAGGAAAGCATTAAATCCTGTCACAGCTACTCACATGTATTTATTTAAAAAGGATTTGTGCTGAATGTGATTACTGGTCACTAGAAGTGACCAGTACATCTCCCTCTCCTTCCCAGTTCCCCATAGCAGGGTAACAGTCACTATTTGTGCAAACCATTAAACTCCTAGAAAATATCAGAAGTTATTATTGCAACTTCTGTTATGAGTGACTTAGTAACGGCTGACACCTAAAAAAAGGGAAATCTCCCAGCCCATCAAGCAGTAATTCCTCCTCATTATTGTAGTGGCATATTTGGTGGACCTGCGGGTCTCATCCAGAAATGAAACTGAGTGCAGCGAACTGGGAGGCACAGGGACTGTAGAAGCATGACTCATTTCAGAACAGGGTATGCCTTTGATATTTAGTTAATACTTTCACTGCCTCCCTAGCAAAACTATCGAATTTCTCACTCTGCTGAAAAGAGGGTAGCTGGGAATGAGAAGGAAGGACAGGAAACTCTAGTAGAGGATAAAATATATTTTTTTTAAATGTATTTTTAAAAAAAGTAAAGTGAGTGATGCTATTTACACCACTCCCTGTAAGAAAATTAAATTGTAAAAAATCATTACCATAAAAAAATAGATTATATTATCCCTGATACAGATTCAGATTCTTTAAGAACACTAGAACAAGGTTATAATAATCAGCCTAAAAATAAGTCATCCTTTGCATCATAATAATAAGTTGCTTCCATGTAGAAATAGTTTTATGAAAAACAGGATTAAGGTCCATTACAAAAACACAATCGTTTGTATGCTGAGAGCATAGTCAGTAATTTTCTATTATTGATTATCTCTGCTTTGGGATGGGGGTAATATCTTGTAGTCTGGGAGATACATGCTTGAAGATAACACAAATCTCCAAAAGCAACCTACTCCTACAGAGCCGTAGGGCTGGTTGTGAGTGCAAAGGTCAATCCAGAGGCCAGATGACCTGCTCCCTCAATAACCCCCAGGAAGTGACAATTAAGGAGGGCAAGGCTGTCACTTTTCTACCAAGTAACATTTTGGGAGGTCTGCCCAGGAGCTGTGAGCAGGCTCTTGTCTGGCTTCCCTCATTCTTCCTCTTGTCCTGTGATGGCTGTGGTGCAGTGGCAAAAAAACGCCACCAGTCTGCTTTTTCTGAAATACCCCTGCCTGCACTGGAGCTGAACTGTCCTGAAAGATGGTATGTGCATAAGATCATTCATAGATGGCCAAAGCCAAACAAACTGGCTAGGATTTTTTTGTTTTTTCCTCCAAAAGCATTTACAAACTTCATCCATTTTTCACCTGATGAAACTGTAAAGCTAAAACTTCTGCCAGAGCTATCTCTGTTGGGCAGACCCTTGTGGCACAATTGTTGCTCACCGAATACACCTGTCCTTATCCTCCAACAGCCAGGAACTTTGTCTGGTGCCACTTGCTCTCTTACATGAAGCCAGCGAGTCAGCTCCAGTGAGGCAGGACCTGTTTGTAAGCCAGGGTCTCTGCTGAACTTATAAAGCAATCAACAGGGTCTGAGAGGCATGAAGCTGGCATGGCTGCTGCTTCCTCTTTTGCCTGGTTTGAGAGTACAGAGAAAAACATTGACACTTTCCCCCATTACTTGCTTGCTGTGTGGAGATGAGTCTGCTTCCTCTGCTGCCTCCTCACAGCCTTCCTTTTCTCCCTGGCAGTCTCCGTCACACGACACAGCCAGCAGCCAGCACTAAGCAAATACTCTCGCTGGCTAGCAAGAAAGAGGAGTGTCCAGTACTGCACGGTCAGCCCCATGGCCCCCAGGCAGCTCAGGATTTACTCTTTCACTTTAACTGAAGCCAATAGTACTGGGGTGTGTGCGTCCAGTTAAGCATGTCTTTTCAAGAGCTATGACTTACCAGCGCTTAAACTAGTCTGATCCACTGGCCAAAACACAGGCTTGAATTCAGGTAGCCAAAAAATCTAAACATGCGGGAAAACAGACATAAAGTTAACAGTTAGGAACAATGGAAATAAATTTTAAGACACATGGTTCCTTTTCTTGAAACACGTGTACATATTGCATTTGTAGCAAGGATTTGGAAACAAAAGCTGTGCATGAAAGGAACAGATGTTTTATCCTGGTGATGTTTCCTATTTGAAGAGAATGAGATTCTTTCCATGTCACATGAAACATTTCAGGGCTGCTGTTAACTTTATGCAAAAAGAAACTCCTTGCAGTGGTTTTTGACACAAGCACTGTGCCCAGACAGCACATGTTTTTTCCCACCTCATGACGCAGGGAAACAAAACAGAGTTTCAATCTGTTTAGATTTTGAGAAATCCAGAAGACTCAGGCTTAACATGCGCTGAACAGTAATGAAGCATGTTTTAAGAGATGCCAGCAGTTACATATAAGTAATTTTTTTATGCTGGTTAAATATTTTCTAGAGAGAAGTCTAGAAGACAAGTAGCTGGAGTGGAGAAGAAAGTTTATTTTCCAAAAACAAAAGCTAGATTTTTTCCAGGACTTATTCTAGTCTTCCGATATCCAGCTAACATGTGTTCCAACAGTGCCGTTTAATATTTGCTTTCAACTCAATGTCTTTGCAGCTTATAAAATCGTGAAATGTTTTAAGCATAAAAGCTTTTCTCTAAACCCTGAGTGCCTGGAAGCGTTCCCACTTCCGTCTTAGTCTAATAATAAAGCTGTTACCTCTTGTTACTTATCTTCCTTTCTCATACCCTTAGGCCACCACACTACAAAAACACCACTGCAAATCACAGAGCTAACAAGACCTTACATGCATTTTCAACTGCAAGTTCTACACAGAAAAAAACCTTGTACTTCAGAGAAGGATTTTCCTTGTGAAAAACAGATCCTAAGGGCTTGTATCAGGTCTGATTGCCAGATCTACTACAACCTGGCTGAATTGTATTCTGCATCTCCCAAAGAAAAATTTGAGTATCCATGTAATAGTGGATTAATGAGTCCTGTACCTTGGCTTGGCAGTGCATTGCCATTGAGATGGGTGTATTTATAACAGCATTATAGTAGCTCAGGTCAGAAGAACACCTTTGAAGCATGTTTTCTAGTCATTGCCCCTTGTAGTGCCTCGTTCCTGATCACAGGGCAGGAACACCAGTGCACCAACACCATTTCTTTTGGAGGACAACATCCCTCCTTTCACATACCATCACACCGGGAAATTTTTTCCAGTATCCAGCTCGCAAGCTCTTGTAGGTGCCCTTGTCACCTGTGTGAGCTTTAACTTGACAGCTGCCTACAAGAGGGATTTTGCCCATCACAAAGCTAGGTGAGCTTTTGTTGCTTTTGCATATTTGCCCAATATTTAAAAAGAGCTGTTCTTCGTGCTGATGAATCTCATTACAGCCGTGAGCTCAGCTCCTGACAGTATTAGTCACACCAGTTGTCCTCCCAGAGGCCCACAGTGCGGGAGCTGTTTTGCAAGAGCTATGGGCTGAGCCTTTCCAATAGCCATTTGTTTAACTGTTTAACCCTTTATTTAATGCTGATTTCTTATTTCCTCCCAAGAAAGAAATACATTATTTAGCCTAGAAAAAGATGATGATTCTGGACTAGATGATCTTTCGAGGTCCCTTCCAATCTCTAACATTCTGTGATTCTGTGATACCAGCAGGGAAGCAAGGCATAATTGGATGACCCTTCTGCTAAGGTCTCAGGTGGGAAACACAGAATCATAGAATGGTTTGGGTTGGAAAGGACCTTAAAGATCATAAAATTCCAGCCCCCCTGCCATGAGCAGGGACACCCTCCACTAGACCAGGTTGCTCAAAGCCTCATCCAGCCTGGCCTTGAACACCTCCAGGGATGGGGCATCCACAACCTCGCTGGGCAACCTGTTCCAGTGTCTCAACACCCTCATAGTTAAAAATTTATTCCTAATGTCTAGTCTAAATTTACCCTCTTTTAG
>VZTO01025395.1:12679-31623 GCA_013400615.1 Syrrhaptes paradoxus
ATAGTGGTTTGGCAACTTCATCTGCCAGTTCCTTCAGGACCCGCGGATGTATCTCATCAGGTCCCAAGGACTTGTGCACCTTCAGGTTCTTTAAATGGTCTCAAACCTGATCTTCTCCTACAGCTGGCAGTTCTTCCTTCTCCTAATCACTGCCTTTGCCTTCTGCAACTTGGGCAGTGTGGCTCGAGCTCTTGCCAGTGAAGACTGAGGTAAAGAACTCATTAAGTACCTCAGCCTTCTCTACATCCTGGGTCACTAGATCTCCTGCTTTCTTCCAGAGGGGGCCCACAGTTTCCCTAGTCCTCCTTTTATCACTGACGTGCCTGTAGAAGTTCTTCCTGTTACCCTTAATGTCCTTGGCCATATTTAATTCTGTTTGGGCTTTAGCTTTCCTAACCTGATCTCTGGTTTCGTGGACAGTGTCTCTGTATTGTCCCCAGGCTACCAGGAAAAACATGGTGTCACACTGTGTTTGCCAGGAGATGGCACACTTGCCAGGGAGGCATTTCTCACCTCTCCAGGATACCACAAGGAGTGGACGATGGTCTTGCCAGGAGCTCAGCCCTGCTTGCAGTAGCGATGAGACCCAGCAAGGCACATTTTATTCCCTAGACTTTTTGTCCCTACACATAACACCCTGTGTTCATTATGTCCTTCCATCATAACATCAAATTTCAAATCTCACTGTAGGATGGGATGTGCTTTCAACATGAGTGCCTGTGAGAAAACTTACTTATTGGCAGAAGGGAATTTATAAATAATGTTGTGACATTCTTCTTCATCTCATTTATGCTGAAATATCCCAGACACTCAAGGGCAGACGTAAACTGGAATGCACACATACATTTCCTCTGCCAGTAGTGCCCATATTTCACAGGGGCATTAATAAGTAGACATTTATAGATAAACGGAAAATTCTTTCCTCTATCAAGTAATTTAAAGTGCTCCTTTTATGCTTTGCTCCCAGCCTTCCTTATCTTTTGATAGTGTTGTTAGCATTGTTGTAGTGCTGATGATTCAAACAGAAGAGGAAAACAAATTTTTAATTTTGCATTTCTTCTCTCCAGTAATTCTTCAAAATATTGCTCCAGGCTAAGAAACAAAGTTAGTGGGCTTTACAGACTAGCTTACGGGTACAACAGCAAGAAACCAGTTTAAGTTAGGTTAGGTTAGGCTAGGCTAGGCTAAGTTAGGCTTGGTGAGGAGCAGGGCAAATGGAGTGGAAATATCTGGGGTTAGAAAGTCCTTTCTCAGGAAGTGCAGTGTTGTTCCTGCTTAGTGCTACATACGTGACGTTGTGGGGTGGGGGAAGAGGAAAGAGGAGGGGTGATCTCCCAACAAACATCTGCTGCAGCTGTAAAAAGAAAAAAGGAGAAAGCTCGGGAGCAGCAGCAGCAATCCGAACCCTGCAACAGGTAATACCTCTTGTGCACAGGTGAGCTAGACTGTTCAAATGTGAAAAGGAAGAGGAAAAAGAACTGGGAGGGATGTGCCTGTGAGAGAAAAGTACATGTTTTGTACTGGTTCTCAGCAGCTTGCTTCTTCCTGAGCTTGAGCACTTGCAGCTTGTCACAGGGGTGGGAGGGGGAAGGGGTGGACATTCAGAGCAATATGACTTTAAGGGAACCGTGTCAGCGAAGGGCTTTTCTAGCAGACCTTTCCAGTAGTAAAAAAAAAACAAAAAAAAAACAAAACATCGGTCTCTGGTTTCAGTGCAATGGTTGCTTCCTCATGTGTGGCCAGCCAGCACGGGTACATGGGCAGGCAACAGAGAGCACCGCTCTGAAGGCAGGGAAGTGCTCTGTTCATGCGCTCCTGGCTGGGAGCCCCCCGAGGGGGACCCGAGTGTGGCCTTCGTTCTGGCACCTTGCATGGGTGCAAGGGCTGCCCTGAGCTGGGTGCTGCTGCTATGCTGTCACCTTAGCTCAAGGGGGACATGGTCTCCCTGCTTACCTCAGATGATAGCTACCACAAAGGCATACAGAAGACCTTCATGTGAAAAAAACCAAAATGCTACAATTATGTGATTTTTCTGCCTGTGGAAATACGTCTTTGCAAGCTAAAACTATATCACTGGTAACATCTCTGCTGGTGAGTAAAACGGAAAAGAGGATGTCTGAGACCACACTGCTGTGTGTGCTAGTTCTGAGTGGTCTTACATTTCATCTAGTTTCCTAGGTTTTGTGACCAGAGAGAAAGAAGTTTCCCACTAAGCAAGGCTGATCCTAAATATGATAAATGCATCCCTAGCATTTCAGTGTGCTTGGTATAAAATTGGCCACAGCAGGTAACGTGGAACTGACAACTCAAACAACAGATAGTAAGTTCAGCCTTGTGGGTGTCTCTACAGCAAGACACATGTCTGTTTCTTTCTCCTGTCAACAAGCAGACAGAGTAGTGAAAAGTGCAGTGCTCCCCCAATGCCTTCAAACTAAAACAACTTGAAAGCATTAAATGACATCACACTGTAAGGAATAACTGCAGTGGCAGGTCCATTTTACAAAGCAGGCACCAGACAGGCTAAACGACATTTGTAAAGTCAGACAGCAAGTCTGGGGCAGGGACTGAACAGCTGCCTGGTGGATTGCAAGTTTTGTCTTCAAGGGACATGTGGAATAATGCCTGTTGTGAAGTGAGTGGAGCAGGACATAAATTAAAGCCCATCTCTTCTGCCAGTGACCTTTCAAATAGAAGCAGATGGCTGAATTTTGTGCTGTGACACAAAACTGTTAGTGAAATAGATTATCCTCAGTCTGCTTCTGGCTCTCTGGGTAAAGAGATCAGCCTTTGGATGAGAAAGACCTTAGAGAACAGTTACATTTCATCTTCCTTTCATTACACTGAAATCACCTTTTATTCCCTGCTGATTGCTTTACTTCTGTCAAAGGCTTCTGTTTGGTCTTAGGTACCTTTTGTGGGGGATTAACACAATAGGATGAAACCCCATTTTGAGATCAGGGCTGTTCCTTCACACAGTGGAGAGCATCACCAAGTGAGGAAGCTGGGCTGCTCGCCGGTCTGGGACTAAGAGCAGTCCTCCAGGTAACACCGGCATGGCGCCTGCCAGCACATGTCTGTGCTTCACTGGGATATGGAGCCCTCCATAAATGCCAACAGTGTGTGTACATTTCAGTATTCACCAGTATATTTTAAAGATGATGAGTTCTAACATGCAATGGCTGCCATATTGCCAAAACACGATTGTGAAGCTATGTTTACAAATGTCTTCTTGGTTACCCCCTGTTTAGCTGAGATTATGCCGCTGAAGAATTGTAAAGACAATTTTCTAGACAGCCAATGGAGGCAGAGTTTGCAAAATACTCCCAAATCACTGAAAGACAAATTCTGAGGATGAGAGACAGATGTAGCAAACTAAACTTCAGAAGAAGAGAGAAACCAAATGCTCAGCTTGCGTACCATGAAAAACCCAACATGGCAATATCAGACCAAACAGAGTGGTGGAGGTGCTGACTGGAAAGCCTCAAGATTTTTATAGCTGTTCCTACAACTTTCATACCTGTTACAGTAATTCCTATCTATCCAGTAATAAGGCTGTTTCTTAAATCAAAACAATGTTCTTAATTTTTTGCCTTTTTGTAATATACAGTGTCCCATCCTTTTTTCCTTACCACAAGGGATAACAAAGTGTCATTCAGTAATAAAGCAGATGGGATTTTGGGTCAATATTTATAGAGCTCATTGGACTTTAGTCCAATTCAGTTGTATCATACTTTTCCCAAAAGGAGTGTTTATAAAATACATTCCTTTGCCTGGGTCCTCATATGTCTTATTTTCATAGTATCAAAGGACAGTGATGTCTCTTGGGAAGTAAATTATGTCAATACATCTTTCTGTGCTTATCAAAGTGATGATATGAATAGCAGTCGTGCTGCATAACAGAAAGAAAGGAAGAAAGGCATTTTCTATGACAGCCCTAGGATATACTCAGATTAAAAAGATCAGTTTATCTAGATCAATTTACAGAAGTGTGTATTGTTATTTATGGTCTTGGTCCAACTCTGGGAATGAAGTATATTCATTTATCATATTCAGATATTTCTAACCACAGAAAATCACTATGTTTCTTAATGTGCAGGTACAAATGAAATAAAGTTTGATAGCAGAGAAATACCACATGAACACACTGGATTGAGGGGCAACTTAAAGAGATCTTACTACTTAATGGGGCAGGAAATTAATTACTCAAACACAGGAGTTCAATTAAAGTAAAAAATCAACAAATTCGTTTCCCAAAAAGGTAGACAGTCTTCTTCATAGCTGGAGGACAGGCAACCCTCTCTCTCCAGGATGAGTCCAAAGAATATATCTCCAGAGCCTACGAAGTTCTGCAAGAAGTCAGATTACCTATGAAAATTGGATTAGAATAGCTGCAAAAGTTAGTCTGTTCCAACAGAAGAAGATCCACTTCATTACACGCAACTTGAAACACAGGCTGTGCAGAAAGACAAAGACCCAACTTAATGTTTATCTGGAAATCCTGTAGAACAAGTTGTTTAAAAAAGGGCAAGATTGATACACTTCAGACTGCATAAAATAAAAGCAGATTGAAATGTGCATTTCTTTTCCATTTCTTCACCTACACTTTTATAAATACTTACAACTATGCTGTCTGCTGGAGACACTGCAGATTATTTACATTTTACTTTAAGCTGTCTTGAGTGCATGCTAGAGGCATGTGTTCTGGGAAGAACGGGATAAACCTCACCCAGATGCAGAAACCCCAAGGCTGGTGTCTATGGGAGTCCAAGGCCCTCAACAGGGCTGTGCTGGGTGTGACCCCAGTAGTCCCTCCAGTCTCGTCACACTGTTAAGTTAGAGCCAAGCTAAGGGGTTCAGGCTTGAATCCAGCACTCAGTGGAGTGTCTCTGTTTAGCTACTTTTTCCTCTGGAGGCACAAATTTTACTGTAGGGCCACAGATCACTCAAATCGGTGGTGGAAACTCAGAAAAATTTTCTAGGCATATCCTAGGTATACCAACAAAGGGAGCCTTTGATCCATCAGAGAGAGTACTGTTCTGTGACCATTGACAGACACAGTTTTCACTGATGGATGGCGGGGGGGGGAGTTGAAACTACATGATCACTATGGTCCTTTTCAACCCAGGCCATTCTGTGATTTTATGATTTACATTTCAGCTGCTTCCCTTTGATTTACTAACATGTCCAAAGAGGATGCAATTTCTGCAGGTCAAAAAGCTTGAATATTGCAGTAAGTAATGCAATTTGCTTTATCATTTTCAGCTCCACAGCTTTACCATGAACACCTACCTCTTTGTGTATGACTTAATGCAATTCTGTGGACATTCCTGGATATTTACAAATATGATCATCAGATTCATGTCATTTGGAAAAGGTAGGATTCTTTCCATATTTCCCTTAAACATTTTAAGAGGCAGTGACACACAGAAACATCAAATTAGAAACACAATTAGGATTCTGAGTAGGTGTGTGTCCAATACCAGGGGCTGTAATTTCAATTAGAAAAATATTATTTCTTCCATTAAAAATGATGAACAAATTACTGGTGCTTATGTTCTGCCTGTATCATCAGGAATTAAGCTTTTGTTTTGCTAATGAGCTTTAATATTCAGCAGCATACTAGTGACATTTGACTTAGATATAGACCTGAATGTGACTAGGTCCAGTAATTATGTGAATATTATTAATCTTATTGAAGCCACTAGGAGTAAATATCTTCATGGTTATTGCACATGACTATCTCCAAAAACATTATAACATATTTGTCTTTGTTGTCTGGGGTTAAGGCACAAAAATAGAAAACTAGTGACTGGAAATTTAAAATTATTTGTAATAGCAGACAGCTGTAGGCATATAAAATACCTACTTGGTGCTCTATTTGTTTTCGTAAGTGCCATGGGTACAGATAACAGCAAGCAACTCAACTCATCTCCTCATGTTTAGATATTCCTCATACATTTCCTCAACATTTCCTCATATTCAGAAATATCCTAAAGTGACATCTCTAAACCAACACATCCTGCCTAGTGTTTGCCAGTATATCAAATATAGGGGATCCCATCCTCTTCTCAACTTCCTGCCTCTGTGTCAGAACCACACACGCAGAGTCGACTACCTCCTCCCCTCCCCAAAGCTTTGCTTCTGCTACCCAAAAGTTTGGTACTGTGTGGACTTTATTTCTTGTCATCTCCAGTGGTGATAGGGCAAGAGCAAACCAAAAGTTTGGTACTGTGTGGACTTTATTTCTTGTCATCTCCAGTGGTGATAGGGCAAGAGCAAACCAAAAGTTTGGTACTGTGTGGACTTTATTTCTTGTCATCTCCAGTGGTGATAGGGCAAGAGCAAACCAAATAGTCGGTCTAGAGTTTTACTATATGACCACCCTCTAATTTCCCTCTTTGCTTTGTCTGTAGATTCGTTGGCTGACACATTTTACTCCATAGGACTTGTAATGCGCCTTTGCCAGTTGTTATCTGTATTGGAGATCCTACACATCCTGATTGGCATTGATAAAAGCTGCCTCTTCCCCAGGTTTTTGCAGGTAAGTCTGTTTCTTAAGACCCTCCTTTCACAACCTATACTCTTCAGCCATGGCTGCCCCTGGGAACAAGCCCAGGTTGAAATACCTTGAATGGTACCCCTGCACCCTTCCTCAGGGAGCTTGATCTGCTAATGGTTCGCTAACTGCAGGAACTGAGCCCTGAGAACCGGGTTGGGAAAGAGCTGCTCTCTCAACTTTTTTGTTTTCAAGTGAAACTGGATAGTGAGTGCCCCACACCCAGCTTACAACAGCAGGGATCTGGAAGATATCCAGAGGAGCAGCCACCTGCAGAAATGAGGTAGCCCACATTTCTAGGGGGCCATAGGTGGCTAAGGATACTGCCTTCTCAACCAATTTGCTTACAGCCAGAAAAGAACATTTCAGAGCTGAAGTTTCTGTAGCTAATTCTTTTCAATGCCATTTCCTCACTGAAAAGTGCATATTTATCTTCTGGAAAAGCATGAGACAAGATAATGTGGGGTAGCAAAGGGATGGCGGTGAGAAAACCATCAGCACATCAAGCCTTCTGAAACAGGGTTTGCTGGTGATCAGACTGTGGAAGGAAAAGAATTGATTAAGAAAAGGAAATTAAGTGACTCAAGAAGAATTAATGCTGGGAGGAGAAAGGAAGGAGAATTGTCATATTCTTGCTGTAAGGGTCTCTGTCCTCTCAAACCCAGACATGGGCAACTTGTGGTAACACCCAGAGGTTCTGACACTGTTAAGAGGTTTACAGGGCAAATGTTCAGCTGTAGGCAGAAAACCATCCAAAAGACCATATGCTATAGCAAAAACCAAGATGATTCTCTGACATTTTCCTTACCGCATTTGTGTTTTCTGTTGGGAGCTAAATCTCAGGTTTTGGTATTTTTCTTAATGCACTGGAAAAAGTAAAAAGGTCAGGTTTACCTTCAAACCTTTCCAATCCTTTGTATTTGAATAATGGTGAAACTCATACTGCTCTCAGCAGTCAGAAGGTAGAAGACTGAGAGTAGTTAGTTATGTTTTTAGTTTTCTGGATAGCCCATTTTTGTCAAATGATATATTGCATGGGCGAAGATGTTCCTCTTTTTAAATCTCCATTAGAAATTGATTGACTAATACACATCTCTGTTCTTTATGCTCCTCACTAAGTATGGTAGCAAATTTGTCAAAATGCAATTAACTTTTTCCCTGCCTAACTCTACATGCTTTTTACACTAATCTGGGGTGGGGGGAAATGTCCTATCTAAATGGGTCCTGTAACAAACTTCACGTCATCTCTTTAAGAGATAACAGTCTGCTCTTGCTAATAGTCATTAAAGCAAGGCTTGTCCTGGCAGAGTTTACACATTCCCCAGCCCTGACATAGTCTATTCCTTTCCTACCCAGCCCTACAGAAGCAGAGATCAGAAGCCTGCACAAACACTGCTCTATGTTGTCACAAAAGACACTAGATATGAAATGGATATTCTGAGCAACAAAACTGTGACCTTTCTTGGGCAGTAGGATTACTGCAGTGCTCTCCAGGGCAGCATGGAGAAGGTGGGTCAGGGAATCATATGGCACTATGACTCCAAACATTTGCCTCACAACAAAGATAGCTTTGAATACTTACTTGGTTCTTTCTCGAAGTGTTCTCTCACTTCAAACACAACTCTTTTGCCTTGATGTTAGCAGTACCCTCATGCTGTCCAAGCAAGGTGTACAAGCTTTTTGGTGTAGCCACTAGTTTCACCTGTGTTGCACTGCTTTTGCTGTGAGAGGTTAAGCAGTTGTATGCCAACAGTATTCCCATGTGCCTTGCCACACTTCCCTCTCTGGCTCTTGGGGAAAAAAAACCAAACAAACCACAAACATATATATATATTTTCCACAATCAACTGGGGAAGGACAGTTAAAGATACTGACCTTACTGCAGCCCACTTGACTACTGCACATAATTGGCACTGGTAAAGCTTCAATAATTTGATAGTGGTTGCCCTGTTCTGCATTCCCACCACCTGTTCTGACTCTAACCTTAGAAGGTATCCCTAGATGCACCCCTCAGGCCATGCACACACATGCATATCCACAGTGAAGTTCATCCCAGGTGACCTCAATGATGAGCGAACAGGTGGCTCTGACAACGTCAGGGAAGCACATGGGTGGAGGTAATGCCATCTTGAATAAAACAAGATGTGAAAGCACCCTGGTGGTGGTTGGTTGTTTTGTAGGCAGAGACAAGATTTAAGCAGAATTTGAATGAAGGATTTCTGCCTAACATCCCATTTATTGTGGTTTAGTAGCATTTACAATGAGTACTTTGTGATACAGATTACACATAGTGGAAAAAGTTTTCTGGACAAACTCGTTCAGGATGGCCTCACTGAGGGACAAAGTCTCAGGCCACCAGGCACCTGAGAAGGGTTAGGTAGGCCAAGGCCAAGTCACACTATGAAAGAAGGATGAGTCCTGTGTGATGGATGCTCTGGAGGAAGACAAGGGGGGGGGTCACAAAGTTGATGCAAAGGGATGTCTCTCAGGGCAGTTGCAGCTTGAATGATTGAGAGGAGGATAGGAGAATGTGTCACATGTCATTGCAGTTGCCAAAACAGAGCATAATGAAATTTAGTAGGGTGGCCAGTGGGTAAAGGTGGATGGGATTGTTACTTTAGCAAGAGAGAGGGTAGGAAAGATGTAAGAAAAGAATGGTGTTTTTGTGAACAAAACACCAGTTCTTCATCCTGTGCACAGAGGACTTGATTTGCCAGACCAAAAGCAATGTACTATGGCTTTGTGATAAAAATACTAATTTTTCACTTAATCTAAATGTTTAGTAGGGTTTTTTTTTTTTTAAATAACATTCACTAAATTGAAGAGCTGTGTAAGGGTTTCAGGTACCAAGTACGGTACTGCACAATCACGGTTATTAAAATATGGAAGTGAATGTGCTGCCTGCTTCTGCCCAAACCTCAGGTAGTCTAATTTGCTCTGTTTCACTTACTTACTTCAAATGCCCAGGCTGCCTTGCGGAAATTTATGCCATTCTGCAGAACTTGCTGTATCCTGTGAGAGACCAGTGCTGGGAGAGGAAGGAAATTCCAGTTTGATTTTAACACAAAGAACAAGAAGGAATGAAAAATGAAACCATTGTATTTATCGTTTGTGAGGTGTCAGCACATACTTCCTTTTTACCTTTTTATGAACATGAAAACATGGGATTTCTAGTTTTGCTGGTTTATTTTCATCATGCAAGGACAGATGATCCAAAGAAAAAATGAGCTGTAGCTGAGAAGCGCATATATATATATTTGATATATATGCATATATGTGTGTATACACACACGTATATATATGCACACATATATGTATACACGTGTGTATTAGGGGCACAATATCAACAGACATTTACTGGAATCTCCTCTTCTTCAAGTAGCACCCTGTCTTGTCACTTGCTGAAAAGGTCCCGAGCCTCTGACTAACTCCTGCATTTACATAAAGTTATGAGTGCTATGGAAGAAAAGAACGTAATATCTTGAAGGGGAACAAAGGCAAGCAAGCAGGCAACCTCCTGATTTACACAGAAAAGAGCTAGGACGCCACTGTTTGTCCTCATGAGGACATCACAATTGCCCTGAGCAGCCAGACCTGTGTCCTGCCCTGCAGATGTGCTCCAGAGCAAGGGCACAAGCAGTTTCCAGTTTTGGCCTCTGAAGGCTGCTTTGTGCATCCCTTTGTTTGCTGGCTGAGACTGCACTTGTTAACAGGAACAGAAGACCTGCAGGAGTTGTGCTTTGTGTTCGGTCCCATTGTCTGCTATTGCAAGAGCTTAACCTATTTTACACAGTCTGATTACTGACTGCCCCTAGTGAAGGCCAAGTGCCTCCACTGCTCCCCTTCCCAAACTTGAATCCTCTGATGGAGGAAATCTGCTGAGTCCCAGCTAGGTGCTCTTGTGCACCTGCTTGTGCCCTGGGCAGAGAAGGAAACCCACAGCCTTTTCCACTACCAGACCATGGGACCGAATTATGGGTCTCTGTAGCCACTCTCACTGGCCAGTGCTCATCCTTTTGACATCGCCGATGGTAGCTACCTGTCCACTGCTTATCCTTTTATCTTGCTGAAATGGAATCAGCTCCTGATCACTTGACTCATGCTGTTTTCTAGCACTTTTCCACCCAGCCACCTCCTGAAGAGCAAGTTACTCTTTGGAAAATCTGCCAGCTCTCACATCTAAAAACATGTCCACCTTTTCATTGTAATGATAAAGCTTTGGTCTCTAGGTGAGACAATTCCCTGTGGCAATTCTCTGAAATATCTGTCATATTAACAATATTGTAGAACTCCCTTTCGGCATTCCAGTCTGATTTCAGAGTCAGTAACAAAATGCTGACACCATGGTGCTGCACTACTTTACCACGCTTCACCAAGATGAGTTTAACTCCAATTCTATTTTATTTATTCTCCCCAGCACACAGTCCTGTTCAGTGCTCACATGGCTTTTACCTTTGTTTTGTTTTCCCTCTTGTGATTGTTGTCCCACCATGCTTCTCCTATCTCTGTTGTACCTGGTTTCAGATCCTGTATCAATACTTCCAGTTCCCCCATTTTCTTGCCATGTTCCTCAGCATCAGTGTACAAACACAGGAGTTACTGCCTCTCACTCTCTTTTTCCTGGGCTGTCCACACAGAAGTCTGTTGACATCTGACCTTCTTAGAAATCAGTTCCTCAGTTAGGGACCACTGGGATCAGCAGCACAAGATGACAGTCATGGCAGGGGGAGCAGCAGCAAAAGCATTTTTATCTCTTGTGGCCCCTCAGTGCTTTTCAAGATGAGGAACTGGATCCCCAGGGGATGGACATGCTTTCTTTCTGTATGAAAAATTGCTCTCATGTAATTTTGCTGAATAGTGAAGTGATGGCTGCTTTATCTGAAAGATGTGGCATGCAAAAAAAGCCAAAATGTTCCACACAGGAACTGGTAAACATTATGCAGCAAAACTACCGCATAAACTTGCTGAGAGGCCAAGTTTTTATTTCATTTAAGGTAGGAGTAAAGGGAAGGGGGAAAACAGTGAAGAAGAATGATCATACTTATAAAAACCACCATGTTAATCTGTTTTAATTTCATGACTTTTCACTGACTTGACATCTTAACCCATAAAATCATTACCTAAACCATAAGGTACATAAGGTACCTTATGGAAGGTACCTAATTAAGCTATACCAATTGATACCAGCTGAATAGATGCATGTTTTCTCCTTCAACACTTTCAAATAGAGTGTAAATCAGGGTGAACCAGTACCATTCTGCAAGAGTTTCACAAGCAACTATTGGTAGTACAGAGTACTACAGATATATTTATTTTATGTGCCAGGGCATGGATACTTACAGGAAACTTGTCCAAGAAAGCTGTAAAAAGACACATTTTTAAAAAAATTGCTCAAGCTTTCATACTGCCAAAGTATTTTTTTTTTTTCAAATCTGGAGACACTGCCTCTTTATTCCACTTTTATATCTTTTCATTTGTAAAGGCATACCTTCTGGGTTGGATAAAGTTCAACCACTAGAAAGATGACACAGATTTTATGGCAATAATTCATCCAAATGAAAACTTTAAACCCAGTGCTCCTAGTGAGGAATAAGAAGGAAAGAAAAATAAGGAATTCTACTTTTACTCCCCATTTCTGCAAATCCTACGTGAGAGAGATCCCTTGGGACACAGATCTCCAAGCTAGGAAAAGACAAGCTGGGACTGTGAGATTAGCACCGTCTGGCATATTCCCCACCCAGGGGGTACCATGACCTCAACCGGCTCATCCACAGGCTTCCTGGGCTATAGACCCAAGTCATTTCCCTTGGCAAGCAAACTTCCCCCCTTACGATGGCAGATCTGTGATGCTGAAGCCAACAGTTTCCAATTCTCTGAGCTGAAGGCCAATGGGGTCTTGAACAAATGTAGGTCAAGAAGTGAAACGTTCACTGGAGCATTTGTGTAAAGCAAACTGGATTCATCTGTGGCCTCCTATTTTGTCAAAAATGGCATAGAAATGAGAGCTATAGAAGATGCTACCTGAATTCACAATTCTATTTTTCTTTTCAGATCACTGAGAGAATAATTGTTTTATTCGTTGTGATCAACAGTCAGGAAGAAGTTCAAGGGAAATACGTCGTGTGTGTTTTATTTTTCCTTTGGAATTTATTGGATGTGGTCAGGTAAGGAGTCAATGGTGAAAGCATGAGGAAAAAATGAGTCATTCTTGGGAGCAGAACCCCACCCCCACTGTCCTGCAGGCTCATTCCATTATTTTGAAATTTCAGAACTTCTTACTATTCTGGGTTAATTGCACATGGCTTTCCAAAAAGCAGGAGCTCCTGCTGCAAAGACTGAGAATTTTGGTGTAGTTGGGCATATATCACACCACAGGGATAACGTCCAAAATGGACAGGAATACAATTCAGGATTTTTATCTCAAAGATATTGTATGGCAGAAGGTTACCAGTACCTCCCTGTGGTAAAATACATAACTGAAGCTGTTCCCTTTTTGTATTGGGTTGAGCATATGTCTTAAGAGCAATAAGAATAAAAACCAGGCAATCCTGAGGTTGCAGAGGGCAAACTTGAGAGAAGAAGGAGCCATTTATAGCTTATTAAACTCTTGTACAGTCCAGGAATGACACAAAATTAGTTGAATTAATAAGAAGGGAATACAGAAAGTTTGTTTAATGCTGTTTCCCTCTGTCAGAAACAGTCCTGGCTAACAGTGGCTTAAAAATCCTTATCTCTCTCGAAAGACCACAGGGCCCAAGGCCTTTCAGCTGACCAAAAATGCAGATAGACCTGCTTCTCTGGTGTTGGGAAAGATGCTGTACCACTTTTAGATCAAACTAGCTAGGATTTGCTCACCTTTGGAGAGTGAAGTCTTAGGCATTCTGGTCTCCCAGTGAGCAACAGTAACAGCCACAGTAAGAACAAAACACTGCAATACATTGGAGCACAATTGCTCTTTTTGCACCTACTACCCCTTCTGAGGCCCAGAAAAGAGGCAGCTGTACTACAGAAGATTAAGTACCTGTAATTACGTTGCTGTTTAGCCTCCTCCAGCAGTGGTTTAGCTAGTTCAGCAGTCATAAATCAGCATTTTCTTAGTCCCAAGTAACAGTCATATTCTGCCTGCCGCTCTCAGTTGCAACATCACTATAGGAAATCCGTCTTCTGATGGACCAATATGAAATCATGCTGGTTTCTGATAGAGCCTTCTAGTTGGAAGGCTTATTGCTGTCTGCCTCCTCTAGGGCAGCACCACAGACAACCCTTCCAAAACAATGAACCATCTACTTTCAGACATCAGAGACTGAACAAAACTGTTGCAGTATTGCTCTGAAATTTTCTCAGACAGGCAGCTCCAAGCTCTTCTGCAATTCCCTTCATTTTTTCAATAATATATCTTTATTTTAAAGACATGATAATTCTCTCTGAGCTCATCTGCTGTTCTTCTTGCTGCAGGTACACTTACAACATGTTAGCAAGGACAGGAATATACTACCTACCACTGACATGGCTCAACTTCTCACTGTGCATCCTGCTCTATCCCCTTTCAGTTCTGGCTAAAGGTAAGGAGATGGGAAAGGTACCAACAACTTGCTTCCTTAATCTTCTTCAGTAAGATTTTATCAGTTCACTTGTCATTTGTGTTTAAGATATTTCCTTTTGTGTTGCCAAAGTAGTCATAAATGTTTATATACTCACGTATTAACCTGTATGTCACCCATCTTTCTCTTTTTGGTACTTTTTCCTTAATAGGGGTTCTCTGGGGTTTGTGTGTCTGGGTTTTTTTTGGTTTTGTTTTGTTTTTTAACAGTATGGGAAAATGCTCATTTTTCTGGGTAGATCAGGAAAATACCCCCACAAAAGACATACGGATTCCCCCATTCCAGACTAACCACATCAGAGAGCAAGTCCCAAAGCTGCCTTCTTCCCCACTGAAGTTGACCTTACTAGTTTAGGCTATACTTGGTAGTTTATTATATTTACACTGGGAAATGAAATGTGCCCACTGAGATCATACTGAAAGTAGTGAAACTACAGGAGTGACAGAACATGTTACTGAATAGGAAATAGTTGCTAACTCTACTATTAAGAGCAATTAGCACCTCAGACATACAGAACTAAACTCAAGGACGAAACATGTGCATATGCATGTGAATGACGTGGTAAATTGAGGATATAATATAGCTACCTGTGCCTTAAAGGTAACTGACTTTCACATGAAGCTTTTTGATGATCTTCCACCACCTTTTGACTAAAGATTTATCATGTTATTTTACAGCATTTGCAATTTGTGTATCACTGCCTTATTTTGAATCCTTTGGCACATACTCCATCAAGCTACCATTTCCATTTGCCTTCTCAATCTACTTCCCTTATGTTCTGAAAATGTACCTGCTAGTGCTCTTTATAGGTAAGTATCTCATCTTCCAGAAAGCTTGGTCTCAACACAACTGGGATGCCTATGGCAAAAAAAGAAAAAAATCAGATCAGCATAGCTCCTTTCACAAACCCTAACTCTCTCTGCCACATCTCCTGCAGCCCATTGCAGGGAAGCTGATCACCAGCTGCTTAGATTTCCCATGCCTTTTAAATACAAATAACTGAATTTGGAAGAGACGCTGTGTGTGTGAGGCATAAAAATACAAACCAAAAATTTAAAAATTGCTTCAGTGATCCTGGCCTTACAGCTATACAGCCAAGTTTGCTTTTTTATTTTTTAAAATCAGCTCCCATTTGATCATACTCTCATTCTCTGTAACCACCTCCTCATTCATTTCTCCCAGCTGCTATGAGAAGTTATATCTAAATTAAGACTTTTACAGCCTGGTTATCTAAAGGGGTGGAAAAAGAGCCCACCCCAAAACCTCCATGTAAACAGACCCCCTCCTCCTTCTTAAAAGACACTTGAAAAATTTGAAGTGAATTTGGCTCCATTACAGCGAAGTCTTCATTCTGTCATTGGCTTTAACACTAATTTGTAGGATCACATCTTTGTGATGCAGTGTTCTGTTCCTAAGTTCATGGAATGAACTGTGCAAGGTTGCCAGATGAAAGCTCATACTGTTACTTCTAAATGAATTGAAAACACTTTGGACTCTACTCCCTTGTTCTTATACCATTTTATGTTTTGATTCAGGTATGTGCTTTATCATCCAGAACCTCTTCTCCGAAAGGAAGGCACACCTAGGGACAGGTGACATCAAAAAGAAAAGAAGCTAAGTTGATATTTTGTTTGGAAATAAGAAATCTATTCCTAGTGGGCTGCTGTATATCATAGGTTAAAAAGAAATTAGACAAAGATTTTGTCTAATTACACAAAACTCCTGTTTGCATGTACATTATCTGGCTTTTTTGCAGAAAAGGGGAGTCTCTTTACTTGACCTCAAAAATGGAGCACCTCAAAATAACTAGTTTTGAAAGTTTTGACTTCAAATGGCAAGAGTTTTAAACATGAATATATTTCTAACATATATTAAGAGAACTCTGAAAAAAAATAGAAGAGAGCTTCCACTCATAATCACACTAACAACCCTTATTCTGGTGTTAAATCTTGCCTCATTAGCAACAGATACTCTGTAATGACAATACCATTTAATCTATAAGAATATGTTCCTCATATATATAAATGCTAAATTGGCTAGAACTGGAAATTCTTAAGGAACAGAAGCTGGAAACTTTGTAACCTACGAGCTCAATGTGCTGATTAGCCCTAGGCATTCACAAAGGATACCTCACATTCTGGCCCAACCTTCACTTCTCCAAACAAGATTCCAGAAAACGCAGCTAAACCACAACTCACCTACTATATATTCAAGGGGCTATTTAAAGGTCAAGTGAAAACTTATGTGTTGGGCAGACATTAAGAATATCTTTCCCCACAATGATTTTCTTCCATTCTGAACAGCAGACGGATATGAGAAAGAAGTGTGACGTAGTCAGGCAAAATATATGTTGTTCTTTAAAGGGAAGTGCATGACTATTAAAAGCCATGTGCAAAATTCTAGCCATTTTACTCAAGTGCATTGCTCCTCATACTTCTGTAAGACTATCTGTGAGAATGCAACAAGAACATAATTTCTTCAAAGGTTGGGAATGAAGAATATGGACAGCAACCCAGGGGACTGGAATGGCAAAGGCAGACAAACAGCTGCTTAGAGCCTTGCAGGGACTTTTCTGATGTTTCATGCACATTGATTATCACCTACATTTGAATTCAAGCAGGTGAGGGAGAAAAGTGAGGCTACTTTTTTCAGCTTGAGTGAAAACTGGGGGAAGGGAAGAAAGATTATAGTTGGAGTGATGGTAATATATAAAGGGAAAATGAACACTCTCACAACATGAAGAGGCTTTTGCCTGTATGACTTTCAAAACCATCCAGCCTAAGGAAAGAGTGAAGCTGGTCTCAATGAATTCATTTGTTATGGAAGGCCACCTACTATAATTTTTATTTATGTCATATATGTGGCAGACAATGCCTGCAGACTATTGTGACCACCAGAATATTTGCAAACCATAAGCAACGAGGTCATACATGCAGTAGTAAAGGGTCAATCAATCCTGGATTTTTTTTTTTTTTAAAGCACTGCAAACAGAGGTAGGAATTTGGAACTTATCAGAGAAACAGAAGTACGTCCACTTTGGACTTCTGTCTGACCCAAACTGATTCAAGTGTGGACAATGTGAAGAAACATACAGAGCAGCTGAACAGGATGACAGGTTTGAAGAAGAGAGCCAGAATAAGAACACTTCATGTCAAAACACCATCTAACATGCTAAAGGTGAAATATGGACATTTTTCCCCTTGGAAATTCAGTGCAATGTTTGTCATCAAACTGCCCAGAGTTAACATACCTTGTAAGAGGAAACACAACATATGATATCGTATTGGGTCTACGTGGCAAGGCTTTGGCAGTGGGGAAGCTGCAGGGATGGCCTCTGTGAGAAGAAGCCAGGGGCTTCCCTCATCCAAGACACAGCTGGTTCTAGTCAGCTCTGAAACAGAGGCACAGCAGGACACTGGTGAGCCATACAGCAAAGCTGATAGTGCCTCTGTGAAAACATATTGAAGAAAAGGTAAAAGATGCTGTGCAGCAGCTGTGAAAGAAGAATAAGAATAATGTGAGAGAAACAGCACTGCAGACACCAAGGTCAGTGGGGAAGGACAGGAGGTGCTCCAGGCACTGCAGCAGATTCCCCTGTGACCCATGGAGAAGACCATGGTGGAGGAGGTTGTCCTTCTGCAGCCCATGGAGGACCATGCCAGACAACATACCTGCACTGCAGCCTGTGGAGGACCCCACGCTGTGGCAGGTGAACATGCCCTGAAGGAAGCTGCAGCCCATGAAGAGCCCACACAGGAGAAAGTTCCTCACAGGAACTGTGGCCCACGGGGGACCCACAATGGAGCAGCGTTTTCCAGAGGGAGTGCATGCCACAGAAAGGACCCATGCTAGAGCAGTTCTTGAAGAGCTGCAGCCTGTGAGAAGGAACCATGTTGGAGTAGTTCCTGAAGGACTGTATCCCATGGGAGGGATCCCATGCTTGAGCAGTGGCACAGAGTGAAGAGGAACAAGCAGCAGAGATGAAGGTTTATGAACTGAATGCAACCCCCATTACCTACCTACCTGGCACCACTTGAGGAGGGAGGAAGTAGAAGAGCCAGGAATGAAGGAGTGAAGTTGAGCCTAGGAAGAAGGAAGGGTTGGGGGGACAGTGTTTTTAGTTTTGTCTTTGTTTCTCACCATCCTACTCTATTTTTAATTGGCAATAAATTACTCTTCCCCAAGTCAAGTCTGTTTTTGTGACAGTAAATGGTAAACGATCTCCTTGTCTTCACCTTGACCCATGAGCTTTCTCATCCTATTTTCTCCCTGTCCTGTTGAGGAGGTAGAGTGAGAGGAGCAGCTGAATGGGCATCTGGCAGCCAGCCAAGGTCAAAACTACCACAGATAACCATATAAAGTTGTGTTTATCGCTTTATGTTAAAAAAAAAAAAAAAAGGATGCTATGCTTTCCCTTTACATTGATTCTTACAGCTAGCTAAAAGGCTGGAACAGGAGAAGGATTCTTTAAAATTCACAGTGGAGAAGACCGCCAAACCTAAACTCCAGGAAAAAAGCATGAAGTTAGTAACAGAAGATTTCCGCCTCTCTTTCTGGTGCAGACATAAGTTGGGGCAGGCAATTGGGAGATGAAGGGAATCAGCCTTCCATGTGTGACCACAGCAGACAACTGTAATTTCAGACCCAACGCCTTATTTTAGTTTCTGTCAGAGCTCAGAATTCAGCATGCAAAAAGGTGCTTAAAATGTTGCCCGAGTCTTTCAACCTCTGGGAACTTAGATCTCTAGTATTGCTAAAGACCGCAGGTCCTCCCACCCTCCTAGGGT
>VZTO01025397.1:0-19561 GCA_013400615.1 Syrrhaptes paradoxus
GGAGGGCGGCGGCTGGGGACGGCGGCGGCGCCGCGCGCTGTGGGCGGCTGAGGCAGCCCGCTCCCTCCGCTTATCCCCCCGGCCTCTCCGCAGGCCCCGGCCCGGGATGGTGAGTAGCGGGGGCCGGCGGCGGCGCGGGGCGGGCAGGAGGGGCAGGCCCAGCCGGGCGAGCCAAGGCCGCGGCATTGTGAGGCGGGTCCGGAGGGACGCTGCGGCCGGGGCCGTCGCCGCTGGTTTCTCTCGCAGCCATTCTCCCGCATCAGCCCCTTTGCTGGGTGGTTCTTGTCGGGGCTCAGGAGGACCCCGAGGGCTGCCCTCCCCCGAGCAGCGGTGCCGAGGGAGCTCCTGTGACCTCCGGGGAGGCCGTGGCCGGCGGCGGAGCGCGGCCGGGCCTGGCAGGAATGCCGTGGTTTAGACGGGTGTCAGGGATCCCCCCGGTAACGGGGGTTTGTAATCAGAAGCAGCGAGGGAACCCTGCCTGGGCAGGGGGACAAGGAGGCGAGCGCAGGAGTGTGCGCTGGCGCTGGTCCTGGGTCTGGCGCTCGGCTGGCTGTCAAGCTGTGTCGATGAAATGGTGTTCTTGGGGCTGCAGCTGCACTGAACCAGAATTGCCGATTTCTCCAAGCCTTTCTGGCTTTCTGAAGGCTGAACGTGTTGGATCTGCTTGGTACTTCTGAAAAAAACTTCAGCCATGAAAAAAAAAAACACCAAACCTAAAACTTTGGCCACTTTCCTCAGCTCTTTTTGGCCACTTAAGTACCTACTGCACTTGGAGGCCAATTGTTCTATGTTACAATATCTACGCTGACTCTCCGTTAGGTTGCATTTCCTCTTGATGGGGTGAGCAGAGTTGAGTTCATTGCTGCTGGAAGGAGCTCCCATCTTCCTTCCTCCTGCCTTATCTGCGTGGGACCCTTTTGTGGACTGATTCAACACACGAGTCTGACAGAAGGCTGGTGAATTTGCTTGTAGGAGGTTCTGACAAGGACCAGGGCCCTTGGGAAGGAAGGGAGATGAGACCTCTCCTGACTGGCTCAACTGCTTGTGGACTGCAGCCTGACTCAGTCAAGTTTTATTTAGAATACTTGCACACCGTTGCAGGAAACTTGTAATTCAAGAGTTTTTTTGTTTTGTTGTAAGTTTGTTAAAATTTTGGTTTTGCTTTCAGCTTGTTGCTGTCTGATAAACACATCTTCTGTGCTGAGAAGCATGCTAGATTAATTTCTCTCTGAAGTGTGGGAAAAGCTACTGTAGTTGTTTTTCTGTTCATGGTTTGATTTATTTTGCCATTCTTCTTCCTAGTGATACAAGTGTGCAAGTTGCTCTTTCTCATGGGTGACATTTGCTGGGTTTGTGCCTGGAGAGTTTATGGGGCTTAGGTGAAGGAAGAAACCTTTGTACCTTTTGGTCTGTGTGCTACAAATGGGGAATTACAGGACCATCCATCTCAGAAGTTACACAGAGAAACTCCTAGTGGAGAAGTTGAAATGTTGCTGTAGTTCATCACACAAATACCAAGCTGCTAATACAAAGGGATGTTTCAATTCACAGGCAACTTACTCTCTGAAATTAACATTGTAAAGCAGATGGATTAGCTGTTCCAACTAGTCATACAAGTTTTCAGTATTTTTGGTTTGATGTTACTGGTGGTGTAAGGGGGGGGGAAGCTCGTAGACTTGCCCATTTCTTTTTTTTTAAATCCTAGGTTTTTAATGATGTCATATAATGGTTTTGAAATTCAGTTATATTTATAAAACATAATGATTTAATTGGATAAGTGGGGTTGGAATGCACCAGGACGGTTGTATTTGGATCATGAAGTCTTTTTGTGTATGCTTTTTGTATTTTTAGGACCATGAAAGCCTTCAGTGTTTGTCCTGCAATTTTGATGGAACGTGTTATAGTAAGCATTTTCTGCAGTGGTTTGCAGTCCTTACTGTCAGGCATGCAAAGCTGCTTTTCCAGCTCCCTAACTAAGAAGTAAAATCCTCCCTGGTAAAGGAGACGGACCAAGCAAATATTTTCTGCACTGTGAATTTCCATTTACTAAAAGTTAGAGAACTGTCATTTTAGTTTTGTAGTTATGATCCTCTTAACATGTGAGCAAAACTGATCTTTGTGTTGTTACCATGGCTAAAAGCTGTGGGTACAAGTTGGAAAGAGGGAACTGTTCATAAGACTCAAGAGTATAGGAGCAAAATCATCCTCATCCTGATGTGCCATTTTTAGCAGTAAGAAGAGGATAGAAGACAAATGTTGCTTGTTCTGGCATTAAGAGGTGCTTCGAAATGACTTTCTTACAGAAAATGAAGTTTCTGAATGGAATCTGTGGTTTTACAGGAGACCTTAGGCAGTAAATGGAGTCATTAGACCTTTTCTCTGGGGCTCTGTCCCTAGCTGTAATGGTGGCCTGCTTCTGTCTGATGACCTTAGTCTTGAGGATGAGCAGAAAAGCTGGCAACTTTTTCAAACTCTTCTTATGCAAATAAGCACGGGGAATACCCCTCCTCTTCATCACTGGTTTACACATTTCAAGAACGGCTCTTTTACTGTGAAGTCTTGCTGGGACTTTGTCTGTCCTCTTGTGAAAGAAACTCAGAATTGACCTTGCCTTTCTCCCCTGCAGTTATCTTTGCTTTGGTGTTGATTTTATTGCTCTTCTTGTTCTGTGTAGTGTGGATCTTCCTTTGCAGCTCTCCTCTTGGCTCCCATGTTTGCCACTTTGTATCTCTTTGAGGGGACAGGAACCTTAGTAATAACATCAAAACTAATTAGAAGAGCTTATTCATATACCTTACTGTCACAGGACTACTTTGATGCTCTTTTTTTGTGATACAGCTTTTAATTTATAAAAGGAATTTTATTATACATATGTATGAATACATATTGTATAGTATAGAATGAATTCATACAAGGGAAGGATCTTTCTAATTATAGCTCAAAGCTAAGCATTTGAGAGTTTTGGCTAATACAAACCGTCACCCATTTTGGTCTTTATTAGCTATTTATTTCTTAGAGCATGCTGTAAATTACAAGGTGTCTGCATCTGAGAACCTGGCTTTGGTTAGAGGCCCTGGGAGGGCAGCGTACTGGGTCCCTTCACTGAGACTTTTCAGTACAATGGAGTACATGATAAATCCTCTTCCTGTAGGTCCTGTCCAGAAAATGAAATTGCTGAGGCATGGATGCTGTGAGAATGGAATTGGAAATAGAGATTGAGGATGAGTAAAAATGGTTAACAGTTTTGTTTCATGATGAATTGTCAAGGACTATGGGCAGTTGTTCTTCGAAGTACTTCAACATTGTGCTGAGTAGCTCAATGATAACACATTCACTTGGTTATTTTAAAAAAATATCACAGGAGCAAGAGAAAAGCTAACTTTTTCAGTGAGTGGGGACTTCCCTTTGTCTTTGCAGATAGAGCAAAGAGCCACATCACATATTCTGTAACTGAAGAAATTCCGAAGCTGGGCTTTTTCAGTCATCTTTAATACTGCCTTCTTACAGTAGTGCATGAGGTTTGAAACTGTAAGATTTGGATGAGTTGAGTGAGCAGAGAGTAATCAAATCTTAGCAGACCATACTGGCTGGGTATCTTTTGTGAAAATCCAGTTTCTGGGTATTGCATCAGTGAAGAAGAAGTCTTGAACTGTTATTTATGAGTACATGAGTTATTTTCATTCAAAGTCCTTGCTGGGTTTGGCAAGCCTTTCCCTGCATTTCTATCTGAGAATCCAAAAATGGTTCTGCTTGGACACTGAGCCAATCTTGTGCCTGCCGTCTGCTGGCCAGATACCACAGCTAGCTGGACTGGCTGTGAGAACCCAGCTGAGGCTTTGTCTTAAGGATATTCCAGAAAAAAGTAGATCCTTTTTTCACTGAGCTGTGTCTTGGATGGAGATGGTGTTTTGTGTAGTTTCCCTGGAGGAGAAATACATTCTATAAGTTCTGTTACCATTCTTCTTCTCTTTCCTAGGATATGATGGAGCTCCTAGAGGAAGATCTCACCTGTCCCATTTGCTGTAGCCTGTTTGATGATCCTCGTGTCCTTCCCTGTTCACACAATTTCTGCAGAAAGTGTCTGGAAGGAATTCTTGAGGGAAACGTGCGGAATGTGCTTTGGAGGCCATCCCCTTTCAAGTGCCCCACGTGTAGGAAGGAAACTCCTGTTACTGGAGTCAACAGCTTGCAAGTCAACTATTCCCTGAAAGGTATTGTGGAGAAGTATAACAAAATCAAAGTAACTCCGAAAATGCCTGTATGCAAAGTGCACAGCGGGCAACCCCTTAACATTTTTTGCCGGACAGACATGCAGCTGATCTGTGGGGTTTGTGCCACCCGTGGTGACCATACAAAGCACGTCTTCTGTTCTATTGAAGAAGCTTATTCCCAGGAGAAGAGGGCTTTTGAAACCCTGTTTCAGGGCTTTGAAACTTGGCGTTGTGGAGATGCCCTCTCGCGGCTGGATACCTTAGAAACCAGTAAGAGGAAAGCTCTGCAGATGCTGACCAAAGATTCTGACAAGGTGAAGGAGTTCTTTGAGAAGCTGCAGCACACGCTGGAGCAGAAACGAAACGAGATTCTCTCTGACTTTGAGACCATGAAACTTGCAGTGATGCAGGCCTATGATCCAGAAATCAATAAACTGAACACAATTCTGCAAGAGCAGCGAATGGCTTTTAACATTGCAGAGGCCTTCAAAGATGTGTCTGAACCCATTATATTTCTGCAACAGATGCAGGAGTTCAGGGAAAAAATCAAGGTGCTCAAAGAAACTCCTTTACCTTGTTCCAGTGTGGACATCAGCCCTACAATGAAGAGCTTTGATACCAGCCAGTGGAATGGAATAAAACTAGTTGATGTGGACAAACTTTCCTTGCCTCAGGAAAACAACACTCTTAAATTCAAGATTCCCTCACGCAGATTTATAGTGACCTCTCTTATTTGCTTGCTTATTCTTGCTGTCACCAGAATGTCCTTTGTGGAGTCAGTCGTTGATAATCTCCAGTGCTGGAAATCTCAGTTCTTTACAATTGGCTTGTCCTATTTGGCAGATACAGTGGAGATAGCAGATCATGCAGTCTTTTACTGGGAACAGATGACAGATGGAGCTTCACTTCTAAGAGAAAAGTGTAAAAACTATACATTGGTTGTACTGGATAATGTTGCACAGTTTGTGTGCAAATATAAACTGTTGTGAAGTCCCAACTGAAATGTAAGAACTAAGAGAGATCTGGTGAAGAAAACAACAGAGAACTTCGTAAAATTAATTGTTTTTTTAAGACTTCCAGTGAAAACATTCAAAGATTCAAAATGTTTCCAAAACATTCATACTGTTCATGTAGTTTGAGCACTGATAATCTGGAAGATGAAATGGAGCTTTGAAAAACACATTGTTTCTGGATTCTTCTTTCACTGGTGATTATGGGAGTATTATTCCCTGTAAATCGTTTTTCTTACCAAAATATGGGGCCAAACTGTGTACTTAGTTTAATGTTAATGTAATTGTAGAAAAAGATAAAAAGTCTCACTTCTTAAAAGGTCATAGTTTAAAAAAAAATTCTATCTGGGAGGTGGTTTGAAAAGAGGAAAAGCAGTTGTGACTGAGAAGAGCGCTGGGAGGCTTGTTGAGGACTGCCCTTCCACTGGAAAATACCAGGTGCATCATTGACATTCTCTAACCACTTTCTATCTGAGGATGTTACTTCTCACTGAAATAGATATATGTTTTTTTTTTTGTATAACCAAATGTTGTAATTATCCCATGCATTGAGATTACTGTAGATACTGGTATCGTTTACATGTTCTATACAAAAATACATCTTCAGGGCAAGCATAAATTCTAGGGGTAAAGAGAAATCAGTTAAGTTGATAAGAAAAAGCTGGAAGGTAATATGTACTGTGCAGGTAGTACACAGTTTGCAGTTTGTATTTCCAGCAGATGAGCTGTCATGTTAGATTCATGTTTCTCTGAAGCCACACTTCCTTAAAAAGTGGCCTTAATGTAAACAGTTCTGTGCGGGCAAAAGCACGCATGGGTCGGCCACAGGAAGGCAGCTTGTGCTTCAGCCCTCAAAGGTGGCAGGTAGAGTAGTTTCTCTCTGCTCTCTCTCTGTCTCTCCAGATCATAATTCCAAAAAGGTGGGAAAAAATGATGGGATGATTCCCTGGAACAGAGTGCATAATGTGACAGGCATATGGGTGTTGTTAGTGTTTGTAAGTGCTTTAGCACTGGAATATATATAGGCTCTTCTGCTGTTACTGAATTTTCGTGTACCTTGTTTCAGCAGTGAATTGAATTTTCTGAGTGTATTGACTTGGCTGTAGGATAACAGTGATTTAAAGTGAACTATAAGTTTGAGTTCTCTGAAGTGCCCCTCTTTAAGAGCATACAATACTGAAATATATTGCTTGAAGCACATCTAACCTCTTTTTGCAGTGGTCCTATGAACTGCAATATATAGAATGAAAACATTTAGTTGACATTTCCGGGAAACAAACGTAATGCGTGCCATACTTTGGGGATATTTGTTAACCTCTTTTAAGGTTTAATACGTTGTGATGGTCAATTCACTGACTTACAGTAGTCCTTGCAAGGTGTTCATTTCAAAAATGAAGCATTAAATTCCAAGAATCAAAGTCTCCAAGCAACCAAACCCTGCAAACAAAACTGTTGTACATGATATTTACAACTTTGTTGCCTGGGAATCATGTAGCTGCTCCACACCTCACTCCAAACACTTGCTAAAAGCACTGAATGGTTCTTGCAGCTGCAGATGGCTTGCAGTTTCGGAAAGATCAAGTCACAAACACGTAGATCAGAGAGTTACAAATATTGAGTGGCTGAGATAGCAATGAATAATCGAGAGGTGGTCGTTCTGAGCGTGGGAGGTGTAAGATTTGTAACCTGGGCTTCTACCTTGCAGCAGTTCCCTGAGTCCAGGCTAGCACGAATGTTGAACAATGATGACCAGGAATTTAAACTGGTGAATGGAGAGTTTTTTGTGGACAGAGATGGAACTTTGTTTAGTTACATCATGGACTTCTTGAGGACTCTCCAGGTCTCCTTACCTGCTGATTTCTCAGACTATCAGAGGCTGCAGAGAGAAGTGGAATTCTATGGGCTTCACCCTCTGGCTGACCTCCTGAGCCAAGAACACTTGCTGAAGCCAAGGATGGAGATCTTGGAAGTGCGTTTTTCTCTCCAAGAGATGCAGGCCTTTTTCAGGATCTTTGGTTCCTGCAGCACCACTGTTGAGACACTAGCTGAGAAGATCACTGTGTTTACAGGGCAGCAGTCAGGACAGAGCTGGAACAGCCCTTTTCCTTCTCAGAAACCACTCGTTCCACTTCCTTTGGAAAGACCTTCTCATCATGACGTGATTTTTCAATGTGGTACTGACTACTCTGCAGGTGACCAGTTTGTGGCCAGGTACTCTCCTTAGTATGACTTCTCATTATGGAAATGTCTTTGTGACTTCTAGTTCATGAAGTACATATTACACGCTAGCAAAGCTCATTTTAAAGGAACTATCAGACAACAGAAAGAAAAGAGATATGTTTCCTTCTTTCTTCTAGTTTAATGTTACCTTTTTCCAGTTCTGAAATGTCCAGTTTAATTTCTGTTACACTGATGGGCCTGTTCTTCAGTGTTCTAAAATACTGGTTTTGATGTTTGTTTTTGAGTTCTGTTGTGTCTTTCTCTGCCCTTTCCTCCTTGCTTGCTCTGCTAGGCTTTAGAATTTCATGGCATCAGTGACCTTCTGGAAAGCTTGAAAAACAGAGTAAAATGAAGCAAAGGTAACAAAAAGGTAAAAATAAAGGAGTGAGGTCCTGGAGAAATCTAAAATCTCTACTAGCTCATGGTCCAAAAAACTTTCATGTCAAAAAGAAGGAAAAAAGAATGGCTAAACAGAGTTGAAAACACCAGTAGAACCGAGATTACAATTCAGGGACTGGAAAGCTTTTGTAGAGTCTTTTATAGGGGAGGGAGAAGGGGTAGATTATTAACTATATGCTACACAGTGGGTTTTCTTTGAATTCAAAGCCAGGTTCTGTTTTTATTAAGATTACTGTGTATCAGTGATTTTTGTGATAGCAGTATTGTATTCTAATGAAAACTCATACTTTTTAAACAAGCTCTTGCTGGATGTCTCTATTGTGTAGAGACACATTCTTACTGTATAAAAAAAATGTAACCTAATTTGTTCTCTGTGGCTGCTAGAACATCTGGAATTTTATGGAAATTTCATTGAAATATTTCCAAAAGGCTTATTATCCCTGAATATATGAATTAACACAGCAGTCCTTTGATTATTTTAAAAAAACAAAGTTAATCTTTCTTCTAGCTTTCTTTAGCTAAGCAAGTAGAAGAAAAACTATGCATTTGTGAAACAACATACATTTATGTGCCAAAACTTAATATTATAATATAGTACTAATTTTAATGGACTAACAATTGGTTGAGTAGGTTATGGCAACTTAAATAATGGGAAAAATATTCCTGATTCTATCCTTTATTTCTTCAGACTTGGTAAAAATTTTCCTTTGCAATTCAATAGAAAAGCTTATCTTGCATAATGAAACAAGTAGAGTTCAATTATGTTGCCCGCTAAATTTCTGTCAACTTAGTCTTTGTGGTGACATGGATTCTTTTGCCTTTTTCTGCTTTCTGTGAATATTTGTTGTATTTCCTGTGAACTGTGGAAGAGTTTCACCCCTGTCAGCTTATGTATTTTGTAGTAGTATTTTTACCTGACTTCTGGTCCTTGAAATGTCTGTATAGATTCTTAAACTGTACTTTATATCAAGTAAAATCATTTGAGGCAATGTGAAAATGATTTTCATACGCTGTACAAGGTAACTTTGCAGTAAATGTCACTGTTCGTAGAGAGAGTTCCTGTGTAATGAAAAGTGATGCTGTTGCGGTGTCCTTTCCGTTATTTACTCTTACCTGAAAAACTGTTGCAGAATTATGCAGAGCATGCCATTCAGCTCTCCTCCACGAGATTAAATGAAATTAAGGTTATCACAGCTATTTCTTAAGAAAGTAAGTTCTGGTCTGGGGTGAAAGAGAAGTGCTTCTTTAACTTGTAACTGGATGAGCTGAGGATTACTGTTCATAAGGAGGGAAAGAGTTACATTGTTCTCAAAGGAGGAAAAAAAATGCAGAACCTTGGTTGCTGTAAAGCCATGCAGTTGTGCTGTCCTGCACCCTCCAAGGACCTTGTTTGTAAAAAAAATAGATTCCATCCTTCAGGAAGTAATTAAAGTATGTTGTAACTACTTTTTTTCTTATTTTAGGTATGTTTCTGTAAAGCCTGATAACAGAAAGCTGATTAACGGTACTAATGTGCTAGGCCTGCTGCTTGACACTTTACTCAAAGATGGATTTCGCCTTATAAGCACCAGGACAGTCTCCAGTGAAGAAAAAGTCGAATGCTACAGTTTTGAAAGGATGAGGAGGCCAGCACGCCTTGCCATCACTGCGCACCAAACCGCAGGGGGCTCTGAGGTAGCACAGGCAAAGAGAAGCCAAGTGCAGAGAAGGAAATAAAGGCTTTTCCTTTCATCTTTTGAAGGTGGAAGAGGGGTGTGTCAGCAGCAGTGGCCTTTTTTGTTGGGTTGTTTGAAACTGCAACTACTGAGGGAAGTAGCAAACAGATTTTTTTTTTTCAAGTATTTGGAAAAAAAAATTGCTTTCCTGCCTTTTACCGCTCCACCCTCTTCAACTCTAAAGAAAAAGAGCCACAGATTCAATACTGGTTTTGTCCAGCATTTTGAAGGGTTATTTTTGTTTTTCTCTGTGGCTAAAATTTATACTAGGACTCACAAAAAATCAGCCATTCCTTCTAGAAAATAGTTTTTATGCTCTATGCTAATCTGTAAGTAGATTTTAAGGACATGATAATACATGAAGAAATAACAGCTTTACACAACTGTCATCCCAACAGTTTGGAGAAGTGGCTGGAGGAGGAATGCAAACCTCAATGGTTGGATATTGCTTCTACTTGCAAAAGACACATGTAGGCTGATCCTCATGCAGTTAGCCAAAAGCAATGTAACGGAAACATCCAAAGTTGTACTGCTGTGTGGCTCCAGACATTAGAATGTGGCTTTGTGAAGCCACCACCAGTGTCCATGAAATAATGTGTTACTGTCTCTTGCAGAATACTTCTCTGTCCTCACCTCCCAGTCAAAGGCATTAAGCTCTTCTTCAGTGCTGAGAATTAAATGACAAAGGTCTTTGTGAATAAAGGATCAGCTAATTTTCAGTGCTTTACCTATAAAAATAATGCAAATGTGATAAACAGTCCTTCACATGGAGGAGTTAGTAAAAATTTAAACAAAATAGTACAAAGGATTTTTTAACACTAGTTAAGTGCAAATCACATTTAGGAGGAAGGCTTGGCAGAAGTGGCTTTAAAAGCCTAGGGAATGTTAGCCCTGTACAATGCTTTGTGAAGATGCCAAAATTAGCTCAGGTACTAGAAGAGGAAAGTTAATGAGGCCATATAAATTAAGAATCTTTTGTCCTCCCTTCAAGGCAGGGAAAGAAGAGAGCAATAACTTAAAAGATTCATTATTTGAATGACTTTTGCTGTTGATAAAAAAGCATCTTTCCAAAGTTACAAACAGCCAAATAGAGGTTCTTTAGGCTTTCTTGGCTGATTAATTAGATCTGGCTTTTTGTTAGCTTTAAAACATTAATTAATAAACTTTACTTGCAGCACTTAAAAATGAGGTAGGTCTCAGGAATCACCCATCTCTTTCTTGCCCTTAGGAATTTCAATGAAGTGGATCTTCCCAGACTGCTGGTGCCACTATCAGACAGACATCTTTTTGTTTTGATGCCACTTTAGTGCCTTTGATCTTGACACAAGTTCAGAAGTTCAGTGGCAACAACGAGGTCCTCTGCTTGTTCTAGAGCTTTTTAGGTTGAGAGTAACTTGATTATGGGACTACATCTCCTAAGCTGCTTACAGGTTATATAATGTAATAAATGAGGAATGTAAGTGTGGATGCTTTTAGTTAAAATTGGATTTTTTTGTCAATAGTGTCAATATGTTAATGTTTGTCTTGATATTAGACATTTTTTATAGTGAGAACCATAATTCACTGGAACAACTTCCTCAGGGATATGGTGGAGCCCCCATCACTGGAGGTTTTCAAGATGTGACTGGACAGTGCTAGATAATCTCACCTGGGCCCCCTTTCCCACGAAAGGTTGGACTAGATGATCTTTCAAGGTCCCTTCCAGCCTCCTCTGAAGGTCCTTCTCAGAATGCCGGTCGTGGTGGACTTTGAGGTCAGACTGCTGATGGCAGCGTTCAGGTGATGCAGCAGACAAGCTGTGTGGGACGGCTATCCCAACAGGTTGCTGTACTACAAAGACAACGCTACTTGTTTTCTAAGTTCATTTTGAGGTCCAAGTACTGACTTCCTATAAAAGTTCCCATCCCTCAACTTTGGATAAAACTGAAACCAATAATAAGGAGTATTGAGTCACTGACTGTGAATATTGTTGGTGAAGAGACCTACCAATAATAGCAAGAAACAAGACAAAATTTTTACAGAGGAAAAAAAATGGACTGTATTTAAACATTATGCCTTAAATGATCACTGATACCAGCAGTGTAAAAACACCTGAGACTAGTTTCAGGACCCCTTGCAGTAACAAAGTTAGGCTACTTCACCTACTGCAGAAGTAGTCAGTTTATTTTCCTTGCTGTAGCTGCCACTTTGAAAACTGAAGTTTGGATTACTTTTTCTTTTAAATAAAATGAAAGAAAATATGTAAGATTTCAATTTTTAAAAAGCCCGGAAGTTTTACCCTATGCCATCGCTCATGCTCCATTGCTTTGTCAAAATGAAGATTTGGCACAACTGTTTCAGTAACAATTTATGGTGGGCTGGTGCTGAACACTTTCTGGTTCTCCTCATAGGTTAATTTTTATTCAGCACAAACATCATGCTGTGAACGTAATATTTTGGCTCTGGAAAAATATACCATCGCAAGCTCCTGTCCTGTAGAGAACCACAGATGCTTTACCTTGACTTTGTGTGACAGTGTAGCATAAGACTACGCATCTTTTTAAAGTGAAGCATGTGACTGTCAGCAAGTTTGGATTCCCAGAGTTCTTCTAGCTTTTACTTTTACATAGCACCGAACTGAGAAGTGTCACCTTTTGTCATTTGTGCACCTGCAGGAGACATGAGGCTCTTATACAATGCTTTGGGTGTTGTTTTTTTTTAAACTGATAGTTGCTTAAATAAATCTGAGAGCACCTGTGTGTGTGTCAATAACCTGACAGAAATTTGGTGAAAGTGTCTGACTGAGACCAGTAGGATAACCATGACTTTTAATTGAAGATAATTTGGTATTAAGCTGGTTCATCAAATGAAAAGAACCTTGCTGGATTTCTTTGTACAGAAAGTGAAATCTGCAATAGTAGAGGTGTAAGCTTCAAGATTAAATGGCAGTAATCACAGATGAAGGGGTGAAAGAGTGTTTCTTTGCAGATGAATATAAAAATAGCATCAATCTACCAGGAGGATCTTCAGCTGCCCTCCACCTTGCAAGATTATGTTGCTGTAAAGTGTTACTGAACCAGGATGGCAATTTTTCTGTGCCCTCTTTGGAGTGGTATGCGGCGTATCCCGCAGGCACTGAGGCAGTTATTTAGAAGAAGTAGTGGTCAGTAATTTTACTGTGCCTTGCCTTGTGAGGTCCCGAACAGGCAGGGTTGCAGCAGTGAGCAGACTGTGTGGTGTATCATCATCATCAGTGTTCGCACTGGTGCATTTCCACAGAATATAAGGGCTGTACAAGTAGAAGTGAACTTGGCTGATGGAAGCCCAGATAAGCTACATGTCTGAATGATTTTAACAGTCTTCTGGTCAAAAACAGATTATGTGTTAACTGAGTACCTTCACCCAAATCTTGGCAGGTGAGTCAACTCTAACATCTCACAACACAATCTCTGCTGGACTAGAAGCATGTTGTAGGTGACCTGGTCATGCTTTTGCGTACGACAAAACCAGGAGCTCTGATCTCTCACATCTGGCTCTATTTTTTCTTAAATAGGAATGGGATTTTGAAACACTCAGACATTTTTTCCAATGAGTTGTAATTGGTGATCTCTGACACGATCCAGTTCATCAAGTTGTTGCCAACTTTCTCAAGAGTATTCCTTTTTCCTGGGAAGGTGCAAAATTTGCTGATTTCAGTAAACTTAACTGCTGTATTTGCTTGTTCTTCCTTGGATTCAGCAAAAATGTGCAAACTGTTCCACTGCCTGAGATGCTAGAAACTGCCGTAGTGCTGGGGAGCAGCCCTCTCACTCACTCATGGTAAGATAGTCTAAAGAGAAGTGATAGCTTGCTAGATTTGCAAAAGGCAGATGACACAGAAAAATAACACCTCATTTGTCTTGTGTTTTCTTTCTTATTTTAGTCACTTTTCATCCTTTATAGTTGGATTTCATCCTGTATTTCTATATTCAAGGCTATCAAGGGCTTTATCGGTACCGTCTTGTGGTGCCTGTTGGATATCGCAACAGGATAGAGTCACCACACTTTTTCTGTCCCCCTGTTCTTGCACTATGTTGACTTCCTTTGACAGTAATTTATTACATTTTTATGCTTTTAAGTAACTTTTTTGTCTGCTTCTTCACTGGTCAAAACCATAACATGACATACTGGGAAGTTCTCTTATGTCTTTCATATATCTTTTGGTGACACGTCATTTATTTACCACCTGAATTGTTCAGAAATCTGCTGATACCAGAGAGGGGAGTCTGATGTGAAACACCTTTGTGTTCTTTGGGTATTGATTTCAATACCACAATTCATGAGAGCTTTTGTTCTTTTAGGAAGTGCAGTCACTGCATTCTTACAGATTGTACAGTCAGTGCTCATAAAATTGTATAATTGATTAAGAATAGAAGTTTAAATAAACCTATTGCAATTGATACTGTGCTTAGACTAAAAAAGACTGACCTCTTAGCGCTGGCCTTAGTACTGGGAAGTTTTTCCCTTTACTAAATAATTCCAAACCATTTTTTACTTCCCTGCATAGTTGAATCTCATTAAAATAGTAAACTCCATCCTAAGATGCAGTATATGAGGAATTAATAGCCATAGGGCAAAAGGATGATCCTGGAGCAATTGCATCCTGCCCTGCTTTTACAGGCTTGCAAATAGGGGTAGTAACTTCTGTTCTGATTTTGGAGAAACTTTTCTCCACATTGGGCTGTTCCCACTTTTTACCTATTTTGGTTACTTTCCAGTGTTCCAGTGCTCAAAAGTAACACCTTTAATCTGAGCTGAGCAAGGCTGGTGTGCTTTTGTCTGTCTCCAGATGGGAAAATTCTAAGGTATAGCCAACACACAATCTGGGTGACACTCAGTTTAAACCCACAGATGAATTCAGTACCAGAAAGCCACCAAAGTGGATCAGAAATCCTGCTTGTGATCTCAACAAAGCATCCCTAACTTTGAATGTATTTAAAAAAAAATTTATTCCCAGATTGCTGGAAAGTGTTATTGAATATTCATTGAGAAACAGGCTGGGAGCTATCCAAGAGGGGGAGAGAGACTCATTGCCTCTTACTCCTTCCCTCTGATTTGTGCTGAACCATTGCCAGGCTTTAACTTTACAAGGTTTATTTTTATTGATTTTCAACAATAAACAGTGGGAGTATCTACAATAAAAGATTTACAGTACATCATGAGGAAATACAACTCCCTACCAAATATTATATTGATCTATTCCCAGATGCTACGGAAACAGTGTATAAAAGCCCAAATCAAGTCCAGTCATGGAGAACTTCCTCTCTCTAATGACAGATGCATATGACTGTTATGTCTTCAGAAAACAATAAAAGGGAAGGGAGTGACTCTGCTTCTTTGACCATATCTTCAACAGCCCAGTTAAATCTGTCAACTCAATGTAATCCACATAAATAAAGAATTTGGGAACCAAGGGAACTGCTAGTGTGTCTGAAGATTCCCATTCTTTGAAGCTGCCTCTCCTGCTGCAGTCAGGCCATAATTAGTCACAGAAGGCCTTGTTGTGACTAGTAAATGGATGGACCAACAATAATTTGAATAGTCTGGAACCAGATGGAGATATGCCTGGAGCCCTGAATATTCTCAAATGGGTGGGTGGGATATAAATCACTAGTCATCACATAAAATACAAATAAATCTGACTTCTCTTAAAAAAAGGGAATGTCAGTTTTCTAGACCATCATGTAGTTTCTGCTGAAATAACCCCCTGAAGTGTGATCTGATGTGTAAATTTTCCCAAGAATCCTTCCTCTGTTTCTACTTGGTTTCCATTCTAATGCAATGGTTCAATAATAGGTGGCTTCTTTCTGGTCAGAAAGATGACGAATTTTACCCTAAAGGTTGGAAAGAGTAATGTGTACAAGTCTACTTCACAGAATGAATTTAGTGCTTTGCTTTCTAAGGAAGTTTCTGCTACACCAGTCAGCTGAGTGCTTGCTGAAACTGTGAATTAAATGTTGCAAGATTGTTCCATCCTGATTCTCCACTGGAAAAAAAGGCAATAGATTGGAAAACATCAAGTCTCGGGTTCTACTAGTACTTTGGAGTCAGGAACTCAATTTTCTTCAAATTTGAAAGGCAGCTTGTAGCTTTCATTGAGGGCCTTCTGAAAAGACTGCTCTATGGTTTTTGTTTTCGTTCCCCAGTGATAACTAAACTGAGTAATAAAATAATTGCTGACATAACATTTTATTTACAAGGTTGTATTCAACAATAAACAGAAGGCATGCTGGTCCTTCTACCCTTTAATCTTTGTGTCTTTTTACTACGTCTTCAGTTCGCTCCTTGGCCTGTTCATTGGTGGAGTAGAGGAAAAGACTATGGGGTAAGGGCAAGCAGAGAACCAGAGAAGAAAGCAAAATCACTTCTTTCCCACTACAGAGAGGAAGTTAAGGAAGAAAATTCAGCTGGAAAGAGTCGCTGCCTTTGTGGAACTAAAAAGACACAACTTATTGTATTGATGGGAGGACAGTTAACAGAGCTGTCAGAAATTTCAGCGACACCAGACAAGGAAAAATAGAAGATCATATAGGGGTGAATGAATCAGTGTACGATAGCTGCTAAAGGAACGTGGAAAAGGCACAGAACAACTTAGATGGGAGACTTAAACGTTCATGAGACTACAGGGACATTTTTTTTTCCAGTGTGTTAGGTAAGTAAATGGATCTGCAGAACATCTTACATCAATAGTTTGCACACCTGAAGTACAAAATGCCTCTCTGCATCCGTGCTATGAAGTGAAACATTGCAGGATCCAGACATAAAACAGGTTAATCATGTTGCAACCTCACATCTGGAAACAGAAGCTAAGCTTTTGGTGGCTGAATAGACAAACTCTGAAGATCAGAACACCAGCACTGCTTTGGCAGTGTATCGAACACCAGCACTGCTTTGGCAACTGGATACATCCTGTTGGTGGCCTTTGTTTTAACTCCAGTTGCAGTATGGTGAACAGTAAACGTATTAGTAACCTCCTAATTTTCTGTGAACGAGGATGTATCTTCTGGAACAGACTGGTTTGCATGAGGTTTTCCCCATATGCAAATCAATCCTTAGGCCATATAATTTTCCTTTACTACCTACGATTGTTCAAAACATTATCTTCTGAAGATGGCTCAGTAAACTGTGGATCCCTGGAATAATTAATTTATTAATATTAATTAATATGGCCATGTCAAGATTGTAAATAAAAATTTGTAACTGCATGGCCCCTGATGTAACTGAGATCCTTCTCTCATCTTTGGTTAGGCAAAGCAGAACCTGCAAGCCTAATAATGTGTTTCGCCATTAGTCAACAGGCATTTCCTTTGACAACTGAAGACATGTGGAAAAGGAAGGGTGAAAGATCCATCTTTCTTTTCAGAGATTCTCTGCAGAACCTCAGCTGGAAAATGCACTGACAGGCACAGGGGCATTTGCATGACTGCTCCGTTGACTATACCTTGCCCTATAAGTTGTGCTGTAGCAGTCTCTTGTACTTAGCTATTGCAAGTCTGATGCAAGCTCCCACTGAACTTCTGAGGTAGGCTTTGAGACTGCATAGAAAAGCTGAACATCACACGAAATTGTACAAGGCTAATGAAACATCATTCTAGTAGTTTTGGTCTGTATTCTGTGGAGGCATCTAATGACAGTTCTTAGTTCATATATGGAGCATTCAGGATATGAAGATGTGGACAAGCATGCAGATCCTCTACAATGACTCCTGCTACAGAGATCACACAGCTCCATCAGGCTGGATGGATAACAATGTAGAAATAACTGGTTTGAAAACTCAGAGCAGGGCATTTTAACCTGGTAATGAAAAGCAGCTAGCTCAAAACATTACTCCATATCTGACCTTTCAGATGTATGTATTCACATCTCTTGAGATCTGGGACAGCCAGAGTGAAGACTGTACTGGAATTAAGTCATTACCACCTTTTCCCCTCCCTTTTTATAAGATAAAGTGGGATCTCTTTTCCATAGGAAAAGAACTGATGTTACTAATGATCTAACATACTCTCATTAAAATGCCCTGAGACAGAAGGGAGTCAATGAGTAACTAAAATAGCCTGTCTGTGTGATGACTGGTAGGCACTAACCTGTTACAAGACCACTTGAGTGGCTGAAAGGAAAAGGCAGAATTTTAAAACATCCCAAAAGTTCCAGAACAAACAGTTGGACACTCTGCCACGTTGATGAAAGAACCAGGTGAACTGCTACACCAAAGGAAGGTGTTTTTTTTTCTCTTTAAGTCTTGTGCTGGTTTGCTGTAAGGCTTGTAGGTCTCTGCAGTTGGAAAGCCTGTGCTATGTGATGCTCATGCTTGGAAACTGGTGTTTACTCTCTTGGGGACCTAAGAATAGTGTGCACAACCTTGTCAATAGAAACAGATTGCAAAGCATTGAATAGCTGCTTGTACTTCAGAAACCCCATGAAGAACTTGTCTTTATAAAGATTACCATCTCTAGAAGAGTTGTTATTGCTATAAATGGTCTCTACTGTACCATATCTAAATTCCTCCCTAGATGCCTGTGGCAATCCTTACTTCTTTAAATTAGTATTTACAAATATTAATTAATAATACTCTATTTAGCTTTCATGGCTTTGCAGTCTGGGACCCCTCGTTTTTCAGAAGGTAGCTCTTTCTGCAGCAGAAATAAAACTTTGTCTTCTTTTTGCTCTAGGTGTAATTTTTTTTGCTGTTATTGGAGACACCTTTCCTTCCAGAGAAGGGTGTCCTGAGATGATGTTTTAGTCTGATGGAATTCAGTAATGGTTTTGGTATTTGGTAAGACTGTCCTGCCAACTGGATCTTTGAAGGCTTTGTACTCATTGGATGCAAGTAATGCATCTGGAGCTGCCTTGGGTGAGAAACAGAGAATGAAACATGGGCAGGGACTGTACTATGATAGCTGGTGACACAGCAACAACAGGCTTTCTTTGAAGGCTGAAGTTGAAGGCCTGGATGGCACCTCAAGGACCCTTGGCATTTAAGAAATGTTAATGAGAATATAGATACTGAAAAATGCAGGAAGTCTCCGTGTCTATAAGCTACCATAGCATGGAACCACACCTGATGTCTCTACCTAGTGTAGGATGTCCAGATAAGAACCTTCAGAACCTTTCAGTCCTCTTCTGGCTCTGACTGAGCACAGGAATATTTTCTACAGAACTAGTCCTACAGGATGCTAGAAACTTACAGAAAATAATCTCTCAGCACCAGCAGAGTAGAGACTGGTTGAATCAATACTGAAGGCTGGACATCCATGGAGGCTTATAAGGGGTGATTCTGAGCCTGATTTGACAGCGGAGTGCTGGATTGCTCTGTCTGCTTGCAGCTGAAGGGTCCAAAGGTGATTCAACCTTGTCAAAATTAATTTTGGTTTCCTTGTCACTGATAATTTCTGCTTCAGCATCATGGCTGCTGAGGGATCCAGGGACTGCAGACCACATACCATGAAATATCCAAGGCAATTTCAGCTTTGCATCATCGGACAGTCTGGTGTTCCCAGGTTTGAGCTATGCTTAACTTCAGAAGGATTTATGTAAGAGAAAATGAGGATCTGTTTTGCAAATGTTCTGTTCCTTGTCACCCTCTAATCAAGGTCTAGCCATGTTAGAAGACTTGCTGACAGCCTAGGGCAAGAAGTGGGAAAAGCAGGAGAGTTCTGGTCTTTCTCAGCGTTTCGGCCCAGGCAAAATAGAACCAGAGACCAGGTGCCTGAATCACTTGTGACATCTTGAGGCAAGATGTTTTGCTTGCTCAGCCTTCTTAGAAGATTCATGTAATGTTCATCCAGATGAATATAATGTATCTTATGCAGATAGTCTTTAACGACACCACTACATTACACAGTAAGTGTCTGTATGCTAGGGAGGTCATGCTCATTCATGGGGTGTACTTTGATTTGGAATTCCTCCTAGGCTAAAGCAGTTTCTCCAACAAAAAAATAACAGAAATGCTATGATTTCTGAAACTACACCCAGTCTTAATAGCTAATTA
>VZTO01025421.1:584-14984 GCA_013400615.1 Syrrhaptes paradoxus
GGCGGGGGGCGGGAGTGGCGCTGAGGGGAGCGGGGAGCGGGAGCGGCGCTGAGGGGAGGGGGGAGCGGGCGGGCCCGGCAGCGCTACCTCACGGCCGCCATAGAGGAGCAGGCCCAGCCTCCGCCCGCCCTCTGGGGACCCCGCCAGGGCCGGACGCGGGGCTCAGGGCTCGGCGTGGCCCCGTCGAGGGCTGTGACCCGCGGGCAGAAGCGGCGGTGCGCTGGGGAAGGTGGAGAGCAAAGCGCAGGCGGAATACCCCGGGCCGGCCGCACCCGGCCCAGACCCTGCACCCCTCAGTGCCCCGACCCTGCCCCGTGCCCCGCTCCTAGGGCCCTGGGCCACTGCAGCACCCACAACTTACTGACGGTGGAGATGTAAATTAGCTCGAAGTGACCTGTTATTGGAAAGACTGCCCCTCCTGCAGCCCCCCGAGGAGGCTGCTTTCTGAAACAAGCCCTTTTTCACAGACAAGCCTCGATCATGCCCTTGGAGCCATGGACCAGGCAGAGCTGCTGGAGCCAGAGGAGTGATGTCCTCAAAACGGCAGGTTACTGGGAGGGATTCGGGTGTAAATACCTGGAAATTGGCACGAGTAAGTCCTGTTCGCCATCCCAAATCCCAGCACAGTCACAGACATAAGCCTGCACAAGGGTGCTCCCCCAAGACATGATGCAACAACTCTTATTGCCCGCAAACGATGCTGCTGAAGACACCCAAACCCCCCCAAGCCGTGAGAGGCGATGAAGCCAGAGCACGTGTTGTGGTTTAACCCCCGGCAGCATTATGCACCACACAGGCCCTTGCTCCCTCCTCCTCAGGGGGATGGGGATGAGAACAAGAGTGAGAAAACTTGTGGGTTGAGATAAAGACAGTTTAATAGGACAGCAAAGGAGGAAATAATAATAGCAGAATATACCAAAGGAGTGATCCACAGTGCAAATGCTCACCACCTGCCAACTCATGCCTTGCCAGTCCCAAGCAGCAATTCCAGCCTCCCAGCCAGCTCCCCCAAGTTTATATACTGAGCATGACGTCATATGGTATAAAATATACCTTTGGCCAGACTGGGTCAGCCGTCCTGGCTCTGCTCCCTCCCAGCTCCTCGTGCACCTCCTCGCTGGCAGAGCACGGGAAGCGGGAAAGTCCTTGACTTCGTATCAGCACTACTTAGCAACAGCTGAAATGTGTGTTATCAACATTGTTCTCATATTAAATCCAAAGCACAGTGTTATACCACCTACTAGGGAGAAAATTAACCAACCAAAACCAAACCAGGACAGCACCTCAGCTGCCAGGCTCCCAGTTGCTCACAGCCACGACAACTGGACACCACAGCCATCACAGACAGGGACACACATGCTGCTTTCCAGATATTGCGTCCACAAGTAATTATTCAAGAGGGATCTCATTGCATTCGCGCCCTAAAAACAGCAAGGGAGGAATACCCTGAAACAGCAGGACACGCTTCTGGGATCGGTGCAAGAACTGCTGGTGTTACATCAGCAGACGGGCACGTGGCTGAGTGACAGGAGGGTTACCAGTCTCACCCACTCTAGTAGGAAGAAAAAGAAAAGAAAATACTACACTAGGCAGGGTGTTCTGAGCAGAACAAAGTCCGTCATAACCAAAAGGTGAAAAGGGGAAGGGAGGAACAAGTGTTCATCTAGCTTTGTACTTGTTTGCATGCAACAGAGGCAGCCTCCCCAGCCCCTCCTGCCCCCACGTGCACAGAAAACCCAGCTTAAGCTCTGGGCGTGCAGCTTGGGGCAGAAACCCCAAGGGAACCCAGCGGTACCCCTGTGATCACAAACCCCGAGGGAACCCAGTGGGACCCCCGTGATCACAAACCCCAAGGGAACCCAGCGGGACCCCCATGATCACAAACCCCGAGGGAACCCAGCAGGACCCCTGTGATCACAAACCCCAAGGGAACCCAGCGGGACCCCAGTGATCACAAACAAAAAGCAAGGCACGTGTTAAAGGTCAGGATGAAGTGGGGTTAGTCCCATGCAGGGTCTTATTTTTTTCACTTTACTTGTTTCTAGTAGCACGTTCACGGTTTTGCTGGACTCTGTGAAGCAGCGCTACGAACTCACTGCCAGCGGGTAACATTGCCGAGGAACTGAAAAGTTTGCAGCGAAGCCACCCATGACTTGGTGCCAGTTCCTTCCACAGCCTCATCTGCTTGAGCCCTGTATGTACACATTAACCATCTGAAATTCTTGTGAGTAAACTCTTGCAAAGCTGTTTTTCTGTTACTGGGAACCATGATGGATGAGAGGTAAGAGCAGGCGGGAGGGGAGGGTTGCAGTGAAGCTCCTGCAGCTGGAGTTCCCTGTGCCTGAGCCAAGACACAGCACCCGCTTTGGGGTGCACGCGCAGGGTAAACTGGGCTCCCTTGAACCAAAGGCTCCCCGTTACTCAGCTGTATTAACCTTCAAGACGAGGCAGTGGGAGTCCCACACCCACCAGTGTTCTAGCTCAGATGGAGCAGGGGAGGCACGAGCCCTGGCTGCAGGCAGCTCGGGAACCACAAGCATAACCCACCTCTGACTCACCTGCTCTCTGATGCACTTCTGGTCACTCGAGGAAGTTGAAGTTTTATGAGTTTGGCATCATGTTCATCTGACACCTGTTTTTCAAGAACTGCTACTTGGGTGAGGAGTTAATATGCTATTGTAAACTTTGGGGATCACAGTAAACTCTGGCCTTGAGGCAGATTTAGACACGTTCAGAGTCTTTCATCCAAGATCCCAGCACTTCTTGCACACTTGCGGTTCCATCATAGCCCCTCCTTTTGTGTCCTCAGTTTCAGTTCTTGCTGCTCCTTAAGTATCAAACAACAAAAAAGCCTCCCATGAGTCACAGGACAGGAACGTAAGTGTATTTCCTAGTAGGAAAATAAACAGAAAAATCAGTTTCAGGTCCCCACTTTGTTTAATTGCACTCCAACCACAAATTTTCTTGAGGCCATATTTTACTCGGGATGTGGTAGTGTAATATTAGCATACTGCTTATATGTAAAGAGCCAGCAGATTTATAATACTCCTGGTGGTGTTAAAGGAAAGATTATTAAACCCTTCTTCCTTTGTGTCTCCTGAAAACTTGACCTGTAGTAAACCTGGAAGCTCTGAATCCACTTCAAGCAGCATTAAGGAGGCAATATTTCTAGTTGAAGAATCAGTGAAAAATGTCTGGCTGGGGAACACGCTGTCCTAGCAGATAGTGGGCAGTTTGCAAGACTTGGATACAATCGCCTTATTTCTCACTTTGCACTGCCTGTGATGCTTTCCCCTCGCTGGCAGTCTTATTTGCAAAAGGGAGTTTACAAAGAGGAAAGCCAGCCACGTTTTCAAGGCTATGCCACTCACCATCCCTTTGGGTTTAAGCATCTTTTAAAACAAAAGCTCTGGTATAAAAAAAGTAATCACAACTCAATCTGCACAAATTGGCCAATGCTTTTTTACCCCCTAGAGCAGATGCACAAGAGCGCTATTTAAAAAGCTCCAAGTTCATGCCAGCCTTATGCTTACCTGTAGCAATAAAACCAGCATGAAGCCAGCTGGCACAGACCTGAACCTGTCCGGAGATGGCTGCGAACATATCTGCACGCTGGGGGGAGGCGGCCAGGACCACACACTGAAGGTCGGGGAGGACAGAGACTCCCAGGGGCTCCTAGTCCAACAGCTCCCCTCTGGCAGAGTCACCTGCTGCTGCAGGATCTCCTCCTTTCCAGTGTTTTCCAGTTACTTCATGTAAATGCATTACTCACTTCCTCCTCCCAGAAACTGCATCGTACTGAAGTACAGAAACCTCAGGAGGAAACTTTGGACAGATCACTTGAAAGACGAGTTTAAACCAAAAAAATCCCAAAGAAATTTGAGGGAGCATAAGGGTGATGAAGGTCTTACAGAAAATGCAAACAGAGCACATTGGTTAATGAATTACCACAGAAAGACCACAGGAAATACAGCAACACAGGTTGAAATACTTTTTAGTTGTTTATTATAAAATACATATTTACATGTGAAGGCACTTTGAAACTGTTAAAAAATTTCTTATAAGCTATTGTTTTAGCTGTTCAACAAGTCCAAAAATATTTTTCTATTATCACTCAAAAAGGTGAAAAAATCTGAACCGAATCCAGTACATTTCTTTTTCTAATGAAAAAAGACTACCCCTAATGACAACTACTCAGGATTTTAGCACCATCAGTTTCCTTCCGTTTCACAAGAACACAGTAACCGTGTGGTAAGCAGACAGAGGAGAGAGCTGCACATGATGTTGAATTAAAACCAACTCAAGTCTCCTCATACAATATTGCTGACAGACCCACGGTGTTAGGCCTGGTTGTACGTTTCCCACCAGAAAAGCTGCAATCCTCTGACTGCCAAAAACTGCATCAAGATCCCCCATTTCTGCCACAACACCAGAGGCTGTTAGGACTTAAGTATGTACACTGAACAGTTATGGGTGTAACAGCACTGATGAGCAGATCCAGACAAGGATTGTTTCTCTTGTACTTCTTATCTCAGGATCTGAAGACAAATATTAAAAATTGAATAGAATTAAAAGAAATGAAGAACCTATATTAAACCTAGCCCACTGCATGGCCGTTTCCTCAAACTGCAGCTCTCTATGCTCAACCCTTTCAGAAATAAGCACCTTTCTTTGAATGTAAAAAGAAGAAAAAAATTAAATATTTGAGTACTTAAAAAACAAATTATGGAGTTTGTAAACTTTCTACTCACTGCTGAGTAGGGTCCCTGTGCACTTACACTTTTAAAAACATTTTTCCTCCATTGTTGCTGGCCAGATTCATTAGCTGAGACTGCTTGAAATCATCACAGTGTTCTTCCCTGGAACTGGGGTACAGCAGATTTTGCAGCATATACTAAAGAATCCAAACAATGAAGTGAGCAGAGCTCCTTAAACAAGTCCTATGTAATCGTTCAGGTTTTTTTTTTTTTGTTCAATATACACATAAATACAGTGTTGAGAAGTTTCTCTATGGCTCTAATCTTAAATGCAATTATGAAATAAGATCAAGCTACTGATTTACAGTAACGAATAAACCTTGACTCCTTGACTTCTCTCCATTTTGGTAAAATAAACCCTACCAAATCCCTTGGCGTTGAAAAAACTTTGTTACAAGAACTGGATGCTGGAATTTACACATTTCCAATAAATCCAAGCCCTTCATAGCTATAAAACCCCATATATACAAACATGCCTTATCTGCTGGGCTTACATTCAGTGTAGATACTACACAAGAAGCTAGATCTTCAGGAAAAACTAAAATGAAGAGATACAATTTGTTAAATGAATTTGTGCACTGGAACAGCTGTAAGATGGCCAAAGCCCCTCCTTGTTTTCCAGCTGTGACCATCTTCATGGGTAAGCTGCAGTACACATGAACAGCTTCTACACCAGGGCTGCAGTCAGGCTTCCAAAGGGAAAGGAGCAGCTCTGTGGCAGCATTCAGTGGCTCAAAGGAAAGGCATTTCAGACTCCCTGAGCCACATTTCAGCACTTGTGAGGTCAGTGTCCAATTTCAGTCACTGCTATTTGTACTTTTTGATCATTGCCCTTGTTATTGCAAAAGCTGTCTGATCCCTGTCATAACGTACGTTTTCACTGAAGTTCTGACAGGACATGGAGCACAGCACAAATCAGACAGTTCAAAACTGTTCAGCTCTTCCTGAGGCTAAATGGTCAGTTTGTTCTTCACTCCAGTTGCTCCACAGTGAAATATAAAATTCCACATTCTTTTGAAATAAGGCACTTTTAAAGTTTCTTCCCGAAATACCAAAAGCTTGAGGAAACTTAACTGACTTCACTCATTTCCTTATCATTCTTATTCCAACAATAAAACCAATATTACTAGAAGCTGAGTTACACTCGGAACTCACAATGCTCTAAAACAGGCTTGAGAACATCCACTATGGCTTTCTACAGATCACTCTTTTGCTAAAACACCTCCAACAGAGTAACTCAGCACAGCATGACCTTTGGAAACAAAGATCATCACCACCTCTCATTCTCTGGCATTTACTACTTAACCTTTGCTTTTTGCATCCTATGGAAGTCGGGTAAAAGTCCAATGCTACAGAAACGTGGCAGTTGTCTGTATACAAAAGCAAGAAATAAATAGCGCAACAGCTGTATCCAACTCCGTAGCTTTTAGATCCCAAGGAAACGGGCAGTTTTAATGATTTGCTCTTTCACTGACAACATCCTGGAGACGTTTGAGTAGAACATCATCATTTTCCTGGCAGAGTCGCTTTGTAGGGGATTCACTGTCACTATCAATTGTTATTGCTCGCTTCTTACTCCTGTGTTCACCTTGTTTTATCATGTTGTTGATGTCCTTCAAACTCTGAAATCAAGACAAAAAAGATCACAAGTTATTATGACTCCATTTCAAACTTGCTCTGGTTTTCTGTCACCTGCGAACGTAAAGTTATTCTGAACCTCTCTGAGCAAGTGATGGATTCTACACAATGAATTCTACCCTTCACCGCAAACTGAGAGACTAGTTCAATGAAACCTCGCTGCATAAGAACACATCCTAATTAGGAGATTTACTTAATCCTCTCTCCAATTGTCCCCTTTCAACCTTTTTGCTTTCTACCTTGGAAGGGCTCCCGTTGAATTTATACAGGAGTGCACTTCGAGGTGTCAAGCTGGCACCGTTCTTGTGAGGCGAAACATAAACAGAGTGCTGCTGAGAGATCCGTCGAGGAGACACTGCCTGTTGCTTAATGTTGGGGAACGGAGACAAGGGAGGGGCTTCCACCTGCAAGAGAGGAGAAATTTGGATCGGAGCTGAATCGGAAGGTATTTAAGAGCAGTAACTTCACAGAAGGGAAGATTAATACACTTCCAGGTCTTCTAAAGATTTTTGTCCCCTAACAGTTAAACAACGGATCAAGTATCCACCAAACAATTGAACAAATTCACTTTCCAGATGTGTTTCACAGATGCTCCACAGGCATTGGGGCAGATGGGTGTTGCATCAATACAAAGAAGCTGAAACCAGGGCTCTAAACTGATCTGCACCTGCATTTGTTCTCTTGAAAGGCTGTCAGAGCAAGGCCTCGTACCACTACCTACAACTATTTGACTTCTGTAACCACATCAGGTGAATAACAGAACAAAACTATTCACATACATTTAACTGGCAGGAAGATGATTCCACGTCTCATTATTAGCTAGAGCAAAATTCCAAAATACTTTACTTACTACATGATCCTGGTTCGTGATATCGTACTTCAGTGCAAATGATTTTACTCTTCCTACATAGACTGCATTGTAAAATTTAATCAGATCTCCTCTCTCCTCTGTTCCCAACTCGCTGGAGTTCTCCACGGTGGATCGTCCCAAGGAACTGCCACTTTTCACAGATGAGTCTAACAAAAAGAGAGCGTTTCAGATTTCAGAAATGTAGTATCATCAAACTGGGTGCTTCAGATTTAAACTTAACTGCATCCAACTGACAAGAACTAGTCCATAAATTGACTAGTTAATGGGATGAATTAAGGAAACACGCTCTGTGGAGAATATTGTGGGCGAATGGCTGAATGAAAAAGGAAGGGATGTGATTGAGCTTGCATGAACATAACTACCATAGTGCTTTGCGGAGTAGTAGAAGCAAGAGTCTCAAGGTCAGTGTGACCTTGAGATTAAATATTATACTAGCTTTAGACGCAGAAACAATGCACCACATACCTAGTGATTACCAGGTGCGCAGAAACAATAGTAGTCGCAATGCTCCAATCCTGAGCCTGGCTTTTGCAATATGTATGAACCTAATTAGCTGCTTTATAAAAGGAAGCATCAATCAGAATAAACTTTGAGACTTGATGATCACAACCAGGTGTGCTTGTCTCCCGTCATTCTCCACAACGCTCCAGGCAGGAGCAGGGTGTGTTCTAGGTGGTTATGAACATCGGGAGGAGAGACAAATTGCTGCTAGCGGGATAGGGGATTATGGCTGAAAAGGGCAACATAAATCTTTATTCCAAACTTGGAAACAGCTGTAGCAAAACACTGTAGCACAAGTGACCCCCTTTCCCCTGCTTATTTTGGGGAGTGGTACAAAGCTCTTTGTTGCTCTTAAAACTAAACTTTAAGCAGCCTGACAACTCCCAGCTTTTAGCTGCTGTGAAAGCTTCTAGTGACCAGCTGGCAAAGACCAGCTTCGTGCTCAAGTCTGCTGCAAGGAAGCCCTGACACCGTTTGTGCAGGCATACTATCAAAGGGCTGTTCAGTGGAAAAACCTTCAGCCACACAGCGAGTGTATTTCTGTTAATATTGTCTTTTTCCTAATTAAGCAGTATCGCTACTGAATGAAGCCTTCTGTGTTTCACCCTCTGTACTGGTTACTGCCAAGCAAACAGGCAACAGAGAGTAAAGCCTCTTGCAGTCAGTGCACTGAGACAAACTTCAAAAGTTTCAGCTGATACCCGTAAGCGTAACTCCGTAGTGTGTCTGCCTTGTGACACAACACAAGCCTATGTTCCTGTAAGCTGGTGTCAGAAGAGCAGGGGTTCATACTAGATAAAGGAGAGACGAGTCTATTAACTGAAGAAAAAGTCTGGCAGGAAAAGCACCTGAAGAGCTTTGTAACCAAGTACATTTGTTTGACAAAACACCAGAGTGCAATACAACATCCAAGAACTGTGGAACTGCTAGACAGGATGCTGGACCTACAGAAGATGAACACTCTCCCAGACCCTGGTGGGATCCTCAAAAGACATTTTAAAAATCGCTCTAATATTTGTTCAAGCAGTTGAATCCCACCCACAGTGGGAATTTACCATAAGGAGCAGTCTTTTAAGAAAATTCCTGCATGCATCCTGGCTGCAGATGTGCTCTGCTCATGGGTTCATACATGGGCTTCTTACCTTTCAGTTTCCTGACATTTCACTGAGAACAGGCACGGCACAATTTTCATGTTTTTCTCAAATACTACTCTCATCCCTTTTCTCCTCTAGCCCAGAGCAAAGAAATTACCAACTTGAAATACTGAGACCTGAGCAACAGCCCTCAAACCAAAGCTGACCTCTAGAGGAACCCCTCCAACACAACATCATGTAATACTAGTACCCCATCGTTAGCAGAGTATGTGTGCTCATTAGCAAACAGCTTAGTTACAGTGTAATCACTAGTGAGGATCAAATGTGGCGAGACTGTGAGACTGTCCCTTCTTCCCATGTCCGGAGACAGGTTTTTGAGGCCGCAGGACCAGCTGTCCGGCCTTGGTTGGAACCATGTGGCCAAAGCCAAACACATAAAGAAACTCCCTGGGCTCCTCCTTGAGCCCTGGCCAGGTTTGGGGGGGGAATCTAATGGAGAATGAAGCCAGATGTTCTGCATCTGAAGTGATGTCAGCTTGTTTATCCAATGGTATAAAAAGCTGTTACAGCGACGTTGGAGACCTCACCTACGAGTGGGCGCACTGCGTAGGACCTCCCAACTGCCGGGACAGGTTCTCCAGATCCTCACTGCAACTGGGGCTCCCCAGCGACTGCAGATCTGGCTGATGGCAATCAGGGCAATTGGTGATGTATCTTATTTAATCACTGTGGTCAACCACATATAGTAATATCTGTCTTATTTTCTTTGTACTGTACTATTTTGTCTTTTATTTTACTGCTTTGCACTCTATTACCTTATTCTGTTTTATCCTTACTTACTATTTGATTGTTATTCCTTTAACCATAAGTAAAGATAAGATCAATTCTTCAACTCGGTGTCTGTGTCCCTTGTGCTGACCCCGACACTTGGCAAAAACACAATTCTTTTAAAAGAAACCTGATTATAAAAGTTGTGCCCTTAGAGAGTCACCATTTTTATTTCCTGAAACAAGTTCTCCCTATTTAAGCCTTCAGGACAGGTGATATTAGGAGAAAAAACCTGTCATAATATTCCAAGTACGGTTCATCTTTCTTTGTTACCTGGTGGTGGTGTTCAAGAACTACAGTATCACTGACACACTAAGGAAACACTTCAACATCAAGCAACCAAATTTAAGGGAACAGAATTAAACATTTCTTCCAACTGGGAAGATACTACAGAAGCATCTAACACACAGGAGGGCTATGGACAAGATGGCTTCTTTTTCAACAACACACTTTTTTTCTTTAATACATTTAAAACCATAAAACTTGCTTGACTTCTCCTTATTACTTGACCGTTCAGTTCTTTAAAAGCACACAAGTACATTTTTTAAAACAGCAGATGATTTTGCTGTACCTACCCTCTGTCATCTCCACATCTTGGTTTGCATTTTTATCCAACAGGACATCGGCAGAAATTTTTCTCAGCAAGACACTCCTATAAACCTAGAGGACACGGGGGAAAAACACTCTTGTCAAGGAAAACAAGGAAGTCAGAAGACTAGATGAAATCCATCTGAACAAGAACGAATGTAAGACTGAAGAGGATTTGATTCTTCCCTTACCAGCACAAATATTTGACAAGGCACCTCTGTCTGAGATGGATAAAAGGAAAGGCAGTACTAGTTACTCACATGGCTGTTTGCTTGTGGCTGATTTCTGTAACTCTTCATTATGTCCTGAAAAGTTCTTTCCTCTTTGGTTACCTGGAAAAGAAAAGCTACAGAAGACCAGGGTCGGGCTGCGCAGGCCCAGTCTGTTCAATTACCTTCCCTCTGTATAGCTTTTTCATGACTATTACTATGAATACACGATTTTAAATTTAGTTCTGCTGATGGGAATATGAAAACCCGAGCATTCTTCTTCTTCAGGCATTCCTTGGCCTTTTGTTCCTTTACTTTTCTTCTAGTGATACCACAAATTAAAGAAGGGAAACATTAAGTCAAAAATGTATTTGTAAATTTGAAAACTGGACCCCTTAACTTTTCTGAGCAGAAGATGAGGAAATCCTGAACCGAACCCTAGGCAGGTATATACACACATGCAATTCCAGCTTTCTTTCATACTTCAAAATAGCTCATTTGTTACAGGACTTTGTTATTCAGCCATGCATCTGTAATTTTAATAGCAGATGAGCAACAATTTTTGTAGTAGGAGCCAAGAGAGAATGTATCAAGGTCTCCGGCTAAATTGTCAGGTCTCACACTGCACTGGAGGCAGCACTCAGGAGACTGTGTTTAAAAAAAACCAAACAACTGACAAACACATGATAAAATACAGAGCACTGACTATTCAATGGTTTTGCTTTTCTATAGCTATCAGTGACAGATGAGCCTAAGAGATGCTACAGTCATTAAGATCACAGACAGTCACAATCTGAACACCAGTTTCCCCGCAGAGACAGTGCTCCTCTTCATCTGTCTTCCTCAAGAAGAAAAGGTAATCCACTCCCCATGTGTTAGAGGGGCCTGGCTTAGTTTCACTTCCCTGAATTTGTATCTGCATCAGACTTGATGGCCATCGTAACCACCAGCTCTCAAGCTGGAATCAAAGCAATACTCCAGCTTCATAATCCAACTCAATAACACCTCAAATCAGTGCCACAAATTGAATAAGAAATTAAGAAGTATGAGTTACAGGCAAACAACTCAATTCCTCAACATGATTCTTCAAAAGCTAAGAGGATTTTTGTGGGCTAGAAACTTTCCATCCATACATACATAAGGTTGTGAACTACAGCAAATTTCTGCACCTGCACAATTCTGTAACCACAATGGTGTTTCCAGTTCAAATTACATGGATCACGAAGATGACGAACAAGATACAAAACACAACTATGGGGCAACGAGACCACACACTGCTTTGTCTAGCTGACCAGTGCTCATTGTGAACATGCTCAGGAAGAGAAGAAAAGTCTTCTCTTAACAACTGGCTCATTGGTGGGAACTTTAAGCAAAACAAGGAAAAAACATACTGGACTTATCCGCTTCTTGGAAGGACTTTTCCCTTTCCTCCAGTAACATGACATGAATAAAGCAATCAAATTGTAAAACTGTCAACACAATTTACATTTTCAATTCACATAAAATTCCCTGAATTTCCTAAAACTACATGTTACCTTTGCCATGATGTAAAAGGCACAGAGGAGGAGCTGGTCCAAATGTCTGTCCTTCATTAGATCAGCACAATGAACCAACGTGAACTCAAAGCATGTCCAGATCTTCCTGCGCAAGTCATTGGAAACATCCAATTTTAAGCACAGATCACGCAAGCGCACACTTGCCAGGTGATAAACCTGGAAAACAAGACACAGAGTAAAGAGTCAACCCAAATGAATTTAACCCAGTCTGCAAAAATGAAAGTCCTCCAAGCAGAGCTGGTTTATATTTGAACAGTTTGTTTCTGCAAAAGTTCCCCTCTCTGCCCTGGCCAATGTCTTCAAAGACTAAGTTGTCAAAACTCTGTTCAGATGGTGGATCTCTACCACTTATAGGAAATCCGCTTACGAACATGATGACCGTAGCTTCTGTACTGTAACGGAACACTTCCAGCAAGCACAAAGGGACATACTTTAATATGATTAACTATGATCTTAGGTTAGCAAGATCATGCATTTTTTCCTTTGCAATTACCAAAAATGTGTCTCAAAGCCTGAAATAACTATCAAGTGCAACATTAGCCTTCTTCCACTTATTTCAGAAGTTCTCACTTCATGGGTAGTAATTAGGCACATTATGTTGGAAAGCAGAAAGTTAATTTCATTTTCACTTCCTCTACTGAAGAGGAACAGAAAGGAAAGTAGAGAAAAAACTATCATTTTGAATATGACGATCACTACAAATAAAAGGTAAAAATTTAAAGACAACTCTAAGTGAAGATTTTAGTTTTTAGACACAGGATGGGACTTACAAGTGTTTCCAGGAATTAGTGTCTGTATTAAGATTTATCTTAAATGCTGTTCAATGTAGAATTCTCTAGGTTTACAATACAGATAGCCTAAAAGAGGAAAGCCTCTGAAAATAACTTTTCTAATAAGAAAATAACAGCAAAAAGATCTTCTAATATTTTTGAGAGATTAATTTAGGCATATTCTCTACGGGCATCTAGGCACGTTGCCCTGTCACCTCCAAAGACCCCTCACACACTCCACACTGCAAATGAAAGCAACCAGAAGTAAGTAATCTGAAGTTTCTCTGAAGCACACCCAGTTCTTAACTTACCTCTTAAATCCTTCATTATTTCAAGAAGCTTCTTTCTAGAAACTTTTAGATAGCGCGTTATTCAGCACTGCTTTGAGGCCCCATGCCAGCAAGGTCAGCACTACTGGGGAGGCCTCAGAAAACTGCAAATGAGAAGCTTCAGATGCAGGATCCCAAAGAGCGCAGTTCTGAGTGCGCAAGACACAGGAGAAGAATCTCATTTCTGAGAAGTCCAACCCTCGCAAGTGTGGGAGGCAGTAAAAATAGACAAGTAAAAACTACCAATATTTCCTAGGTAGTTATTTATAGAAGCTGCTAATTAAAAGAAGAAAAAAACATGAAACATCTTTTGGTGAGGGGAAGGGGAAAAACTGGATTCTCTGCAACACAGAGAAACAACTTCTCTTCCCTTCTCCTCCCAGGTATATAAGGAAAGGCAGGCGAAGACTGAAAGGTAACGAAAGCTGCACAAGGAGGGGAGTTTCAGCATGAGCACAAACAGAGGCATGGCTTCCTAACAAAGACACTGACCTTTCTGTAAAACAGTGCCAAGGATCCTGTTTTCTTTGGTTTGCTTGCTGATGGAAGATGCACTTCTTGGGCTTGATTCACCTGAGGGTGGGAGGGAGCCTCCACTTTACACGGCTGGCCTAAACTCATCGAAATGGGTATCAATGTGATCCCACCCATTTCATTTGCAATACCTGGAGATGACATACACATCGAGAAATAAACCGTTTGCTCTCCATCATCAACACATGCCACGAACCTCCTGGCTTGGTTACGTCCTGCTGTGTAGCCAGGGCGGTTGAAGTCCCCCGAGGACCAGGGCTTGTGAGCGCGAGGCTGCTCCAGCCTGTCTATAAAGGGCCTCATCAGCTCGGTGCTCGTGGTTGGGTGGCCGGTAGCAGACCGCCACTATAATGTCCCCTGGCCCTGCTCTCCCTTTCATCCTGCCCCACAAGCTCTTGGTCAGCTCCTCATCCATCCCCAGGCAGAGCTCCATGCCCTCCAGCTGGGCACCGACATAGAGGGCAATGCCCCCCTCTTGTCTCCCCTGCCTGTCCTTCCTGAAGAGCCTGTATCCTTCCATTCCAGCACTCCGGTCACAGGAGCCATCCCACCACGTCTGTCATGTTCCATGGCTCCACATCCAACTGGAGACTAGTGACAAGTGGTGTTCCTCAGGGGTTGGTACTGGGACCAGTGTGTTTAACATCTTTGTTAGAGACATGGACAGTGGGATGGAGTGCACCCTCAGCAAGTTTGCTGATGACACCAAGCTGTGTGGTGTGGTG
>VZTO01025421.1:15000-30701 GCA_013400615.1 Syrrhaptes paradoxus
GTGCAGGGGGTGAGGCAGTGGCCCAGGTTGCCCAGAGAAGCTGTGGATGCCCCATCCCTGGAGGGGTTCAAGGCCAGGCTGGATGAGGCTTTGGGCAACCTGGGCTAGTGGGAGGTGTCCCTGCCCATGGCAGGGGGTGGCACTGGATGGGCTTTAAGGTCCCTTCCCACCCAAACCATTCTGTGATTCTATGATATCTAGTAGACACGAAAAATGGGAAGAATTCATACCGTGCAGTGGGATAGTAACCTTCTGTCCCGTTTTTCCTGGTACTGTAGCTGTTGTCACGGTCAGTACTGTCTGGCCAGGAGAAACAGACACATTTTCAGCAGCAATGCTTGATGCTGGAGCAATTGTCAACTTAGTTCCTTCAGTTAAAATTTTTTCCATCTGCATTTCTTTGGGGCTGTCATCTCCGAAGAGCCTTCTCTTAGCACTTCCAGCTGTAGGAGAACTGTAGCGCTCATGAACAGAGATTGGTGACAGCGGCTGCATGTCTAGTATGCAAAGGAGAAAAAAAAACAAACACCCTTATGAGGAGCAGCTTCACGGAAATACTTCTGCACAGGAGGGAAAAGGGCTAACCTTCCAGCTACAGAACCGGAGTACAAGAAATCACTTCCAGTTAAGAACTAATCTCACAGTTCACTGTTCCTAGGCAATACGAACAATACCTATAGTCCTTTCACTGTCTCCTTTAGCTCAGTTTCACAATCAGGCTAATTTGCTCCAGTAGAAAGACTGAAGTACACAATATGAACTTACAGGCTTCTGTAACTCTGGCTTTTCAGCCACTTGCGAGGACCAGTGGCAGCAGTTTCCTACTTCCCACAAAGCAGAAACCTTTTGGCTAACTGGCCAGATAAGACTGACTGGAGGGCTTACTTCTAACTCTGCCAGGATGGTTTCCTTGGTACCAGGGGCAAATGAACATTTCCAGTCCCCACCGTTTTCCATTTGAAGTTAGGAGCGTTTGGTACCAGATTCCCTTGTACAAGATAAAGTCTCACACAGCCCTACCCACATATAACTCACCATCTCCAACTTGCTTTCCTTTCCATCCAACAACTAACCACAACACCTACAGCAACTGCTTATACATCTCTTTCCTAATGAGCATTAAAAAAAACCCCAAACAAACAAAGCACCACATCAGAAACAGTTTTGTAACGCAGCTAGCCAGACAAACACAAAAGGAGACAACATCACACCTCCACTCAGGCCACAGTGCACCAGAAAAACCTCCGGACTATTGTCTGGGATACCACGAAGCAGCAATTCCTAACTAGGGAAGTACAGAAAAACCACAGCAGTGCTGCCACTGCCTCTTCATCCTGAGTCAAGAGGCAGCTCTGTGCAACACCTGGGAATCTGCAAAGACCAAAGCAGTTCTTCCCAGAAAAGAACAACTGTCCTTCCCTCCGGCAAAAAACATTCTGTAGGAAGCAGGAATAAATGCAGCTCTGTCATTCCATAATGCAGTGGTGACAGTGGCAACCACCACAGGACTTAGGGGAGAAAAAAGCAGCAACAGGGGGATTGGGGTCTGAAGGAAAGACCTGATAATGTGAACGCAACAGTAGTAAGAGCTATCAAAAATGCTGGAAACCGCAAAGAGGAGGTTATACGTTTGAAAAAAGTCACTTAAAATCCAGTCAACCTCACTGAGCACAAAAAAAAATACCTGTAAAAATCTAAATAGCAAAGGACTATAAGCCATCGGATGACAACGTATCTGAGAGTAAGGTAACCCCTGCACCAAAACAGTGTCCAAACCTGCTCCAGGTGAGAAGTGAAGCATCATCAACCGTGTCTGCTGCAGTAAGATACAGCAATAGTCTGACCGGATGCACCTACACTTCTTGATCAAGGAAGAGACTCCACCATCCTGAATGGCTAATTCAGATTCAAGATTGCTCTTTACAATTACAAATTAGTCCAGCTGCCCCCAAATTCACACATTCAAATCACATCAGAACCCTTGAACATACCCCGTCTTAAACTCCCACCAAGATCTGTCCGAACCTCCTTTACTCGAGGATGAACGATAGGAGATATTGGCATCATAGGCAGGTGCCCAAGCCCACTTCCTCCATTGCTTCCTTCAAAATTACTGGGAAATATGACCTGAGAAATAAGAAATGTCAGTGTAAGATAACAAACAGATTTCCCTTCTTTGTGCCAATCTATCAACAGAAGTTTTTCTGCAGCAGTTGTCTGATTTGAAAGTTTTTCTGTATAAAACAGCAGTAAGAAAAGGAACACAAGTTTCCTATTAGAAGGGACACAGGTAACATACTTCTTCACAGGTTGGGACCTTGTTTTCCGAGGCCTGGAGGGCATTCCAGAGCGCTGAATCCCGAGTCCAGGCGAGACTCTCGAGAATTTGTTCCTCAATGCTGTTGAGGTGCTTCACCATGTCTCTGGAAAGTCCCTCCTCAGATCGAATCAGTACTTCGATGACCTAATGGTAACAAGACACACACACAAAAGCAAAGTCATATCGCTCATGTTTAACACCGTGACATCATTATTAGTTTCAGGATCCCATTCAAAACTTCTCTTCAACGTAGAATGCTCACACCTCCTCCTCATATCTTAATCTTCCCCATCCCTCTTCGGATCCCTCTCTGCTTAACCCCATTTCCCAAAGGCGATCCGGGAGCTGGAAGTGGACAGCACATGTCCCATCAGTGCAGAACCACCCACTCCCAGGGTTTGTAAGGTCCTCTCTCACCATCCCTTAAGCACATAGAGAACCAGAGCCCGGAGCAGGCGCAGCGCTCGCACAGCACGTGCATGTCTATCTAAACAGACAGCAGCAGGTATATCCGCTTCGGTTGGGTAGGAGGGAACCCCAGCATTTCAGCTTCTCTTCCTTTCAAACAAGCAGCCCCGTAACAAAAAGGGTTGAAAACCACCATTTTAAAGTTTTATTTAAGAAAAGGTCAGAACCCTTAACGTGTACAGATCGGGGTTGAAAAGAGTTGAAAGGGCCCTTGAAATACCATACTCCACCCCTACACTCCAACCTAAGATCTGCTTTATTTATGGTATTTCTGACAAGGAAACATGCAGCCTGTTTTTCTTCTAAAACTCTAGAGATGGAAACACCATAAAACTCTGGAGGGCTTGTTGATGTGTTTGCCTAAATATGCTACAGCAACCGAGCACCCAAAGAACAAAGTTTCAAATGGCACAACTGGAATAACGAAAATCGACTCTCTCGTGCGAGATCTTCACAATGGCAATTATTTTCAAGTACAAGTGCTGCAAGAACATACACTAGATAGCAAAGAAAATGCAAATCAGATGTAAATCTGTTGGATCTGCACCAGTGTGTCTGGTACTGATGTAGGCTACCAACAGCCACAGCAATACCCACACAGGTTTGTGTTGGCTTCACGACTGCCTACACCTGAGGATTAAAGAAGGGAGAACAGAATATAAAACAGCTTTCCCAAAGGGCTCAGTTTTTTTTGGTTGTTATCATCTAAACAGAACTACTTCTGATTTATTTTGGACTAACAGCAGTAAGCTGTTAGGTATCTAGTAAAAACAGGAAGCATCTGGACAGATGATAAAAGGATCAAACAAGTCAAAGAACAGAAATGCCACTGGAGGCAGGGGGGGAATAAGGTTAAAAAAAGAGCAAAAACCAAGAACACCCAGGGAAAGAGATTTATGCTCTGTTCTACAAAACAGAACAAAGAAAACAATTTAATAAAGTAAGCCTGCAGTAAGTAGCAGTAGCCAAAGGCAACAAAGGACATTATTGCTATTTTATCACTTAATAAGCAGAACTATAGCTTGCAGTCAATAAATATGAACATCATCAAAATATATGCTTGAATGCTTCAGTCCACTAAAAGCATATATATATCACAAACTAAAAGCTGATCAACAGCATGTTACAGTTAAGTACCATTTACAAAATACTTTTCTTGCTTTAAATTTCAGCTTCAACTCCAGCGTTACACGTTCCAGGTACTGTATTTAAGGACAGACAGAATTTAGAGCGGGCGCATTGCACATTAACATCAGCCCTTCTCCTAGCTGGTTACCTAGGAAGGAAGAGCATCATCCTCTAAGACTGTCGATCCAGTAACGTGCCATTTTCAACACAGACCCAGTCCTAAGGCAGTACTTATTTACCTTATAAAAATAGAATGGCCTGAGGTCAAGAACTTCAATGATCCAGGGAAAGGTACGAGGGGAGCTATATGCGAAAAGCACGATCTCCAAGCAGCATGCCATGAGAGAGCGGTGAAAGACATCTTGTTCCAAGAGAGCCTGAAGAGATTACAAAAAAATGTCAGTGATCGGAGGGAAGTTTAGAACGGTAAAGACCAGCAGACCCACAGTGCCAAAACCATCACATTTTCCATACTATGAACGAATGGATTTGCCTCCTTACTGTGAGCCACAAAGCAGAGCAAACACACTGCTGTCCAACATGAAGCATTGAGATTGTTAATTGGATAACGAAGAGAATAAAAGATATCTGTCCATACAGCCGTGATTCTAGAAGGCAACACAACTTAAGCTGGTTAGTTATACCAGAATTACACCATTTTTAATAGCAGTAAAAACTACATTTAGGAACCTCCCATATCTTTAGCCTGTTTTAATATTACCAATGTACACTGACGGCTTTACTGCAGACTGGTCTGTTCTGGAACCATCTGAAAACAACCCCCTAGAGAGCGTTACAAACAGTGTTCTCCTCTTTTGCAAATTCTTTACTTACAGTCAGATCCTTCCCATGTAGTCTTCGTGTTTCTTGCACCATTATATTCTCCAAGATTTTATAGTACAAGATCTCTGCCAGTTTTAATCTGTTTACAGCAAAATCTGAAATTTAAAACCAGAGATGAAGCCAAATGCTGTTCGTACGAATGGTCTTAAGACTAAACTGATCAGTACGCGTCCTTCCCTAAGAAAACAGCACATGTGTATGTATAGACTCTGCAAATCAAAAAAATACGTTCAGAAATCCACCAGTCAGAAGAATACCACAATATTCTAGAAATGTTTTAAAGGATTACGTATTTTAATATTTCTAGTGATGTAATTTTGCAGACAGCTGCAATAACAAACCTCCTATTCGTATTCCACTTCCTTTAAATTTTAAATCTAAGAGGAATGCGAGTTCCCAATTTTTGTGAAGAGCTGCTACAGCTTCAGTACTCTCTTCATTATCCTATTTTGAACTGCAACCTTGCTTTTACTCTGTAATAACGCTGTACTCTGTACAGTGTTCTGTTTGACAGCAATGGTTTTCGGTTTGGATATGTTCTGGGTTAAAAGCACCTCCACTGTATTAAATATTTAGATGACAGTATATGTACGCATTTCACTTGCCCTAGTTTAGTATCTTGAAACATCCCAGACGTTTCACATCCGTACCGATATGAGATCCCGGCTGCTTGTCTGTTGACTGAGTGTAGCTGCGACAGAACGTCTCACCGATTTCTTTCACTCTGCTCATAATGCTTTCTGCAGGGCTGCGTGCACAAGATCTGAAGCAGAACACAAAGAAAAAGCTTTGTTTGTAGAAATAAACAGCCAGCTTCAGAAAACCCTCAAAAACCAACCAAACAAAACCCCACCAAACAAGAGAAGCTAGTTATACTGAGCTTTTCCCCCCAGACAATAACCTGTATTACCACAGAGAACAGAGGAAAACATAAAACACACAGAAATAGTTTCCTTCTTGTCTTTCCCAACAGAGTTAAGAGAGGCCATGCAGATTTTGGAACAAATGCAGGAGAAAGCAAGAGCTACAGCAGCACGCTCAGGAGAAAAATGTCTCTGCTAGGAGCAAGGCAGGAGGAAGGATGCTGTAACAGGGAACCAAACATCCACGAGACCCTACGAACCAGAAAGAGGTTTACTCAATTCTTTTCCCCATTTTAATATTTACATCTCTCTTGACAGACTGGGTTATTACTTGAACAAACACATTTGTCATTAGAGATTGCAGACACGTCGACGTTTTAATTGGGTAATACATCAAACAGTCCTCAAAAAACAATCTAAGAAACATTCAAAATAGAAATGCATCTTGCTGAGCAGCTGTAAACTTTCAAGAACAAGTGTTAGGAAAACTTTCAAAGCATACATAACTCCAAACATAATACATAACTCCAAAGATGAAAACTAAAAGTATTATTTTTCACCTATTTATAAAGGTTGTTTTAAAAAAAAAATTACTTTTGCACTTCAGATATTAAGTGCTAACACTAAATGTCCATTCTGATTAAGAAAAAAAAATATCTGGAGACCAATACAGCAAGGCCTGACTCTGCATGGATGTTAAGCAAACACCCAACAGCTTTACAGGTATTTACTATTAAATTATTGCTTTTTATGAGCTATGAAGCAACTCCTGCAGCGATGCCTGCCCTAGGACAGACGGCACAGCTCAGGGAAGAAGCCAGTAAGTTGAGGGATGCTCAGGGAATGGCCATCAGAACAACTAGAAAACAGCTGCTGCTACAAGAGTGTTGACAACAATTAATTACGGTCACTGCTAGACCATACAGAGTTAGATTAAGACACCCTGAAGCAGTATGAAGGAGAAACAGGAAGCCTTTAGGCTGCTTTTAGTCTTATCTCCAAGTCTTTAAGGCAAAGATTACAGCTTGTTGACTCTAACATCTCCCTCCTCTCCCCAAACTTCTGCTAACACAGTTACCATAGCTTTTAATTGAGCCATACTTGTTTAAAATTAAAAAAAACAAACAAACAAACAAACAAAAGTATTTGGCTTCCAAGCAGACAAGCAGCTAAATTAACATTAGTAAAAACTGAAGCTGCATTAATAAAATGGTGACAGCAAGCCGGGGGGGGAGGGGGGGGGTTCAGCTATCCTTCTCCAGAAGATGAGATAATCGAGAAAACAGAAGATTTTTCAACTTGAAATAACACAGAAACACAAACAAAAATATTCTCCACCAAACAAAAAAAAGTCAAATTTGAGGAAGAAAGCAGCTACAAGCACGAAAAGAAGAGTTTCCGTTTGTACGGGAGCAGCTGCAGTGGACATCCTTACTCAAAAATAGCGAGAAGCTGTTCACTGGGTGCATTCTTCAACCCAGCCACAATGTTCTGCAACCGGCTCACGCTTTGTGTTGCTGAAGCAACAGGAGTGATGACAGCTTCCTTTTCGTGTAGGTATCTTCTCCCAGTCAGTGGAGTTGAAGGTGCAAATGACCTTTTCTGTCAGACAGAGAAAAATAATAAACAAACTCCATCAACAGAACTGTTTCAAAAACCCTCCCGATGAGCAACTCCTGCAAAATCCCTCCAAAGGCTAAAATGACACCACTAGCACACTGCCATCAAACCTGTGACCTCAGAACTGACTAACAATCAATTAAAGTTCCCCCAGGGCTCCACAAATACAAATTATAACAAATCTTCAGGCAGACTAAAAATAACTCAAAGGTTTTCTTTAAAAATAAAATATAGGAAAACAAGACTTTTAACCTTAAAAATCTATAAATTTTTAAGCTAGTTTGAACACTGAAAAATACAGAGCAAAAAAGGGGAAGTGTATGCTTCCATCCACAGTCGCTGACTGCGTTAGCTCAGGGACACGAGGAGCACAGGGCAGAGCTGCCTCAGAGAGCGTCACTGGGAAACGGGAAACGCTGTCCTGCTGGACCTCTAGCCTCCCTTTCCCCGAAGAACGATGCAGATGGAGCTGTGTCAACTGCACTTACCTATCTGCACCCTGCTTTCTGGAAGGGATGCAGCGAAGTTTGAATTATGAGAACAGACTACGTTGTGAAGATACAAGGCAAATAACGAGCAAAGGGTACGCCTGCAGTCAGTTCACATAAATAGCAATAACGTCATTATTATACCACAGAAACTGAAGTTCTAAATCGATAAACTCATTCCAAACCCGTGTTTTATTTGTCACAATATGAAATACACTTACATTTACACCAGCATCTTGTAATCAGTATTCTTATTTTTTAAACAGACAAGTAAATCAAACAGCACGCGGTTCTTTCACACAGCCAACACCATTTTTTCCCCTAGTCTGAGTTTAGAAAGCAATCAAGTGTTCTCCCACGTGCCAACTTTATTAAATACTTGTGCATTTTCAAACACAGTGAAACCTGAACTCTGTTTATAGGCTACTTTTTGTCATGAAGAGTTATTTGGTGGATTTTATGTCTTATATGTTATTTAACATAGAACAGTGCACACGTTGATTTTTCCTGTCCTAAAAAATGAAATATTGGTAAAACTAATTGATCCAGCACAAAGATTTCATTATACTCTTATGGGGTATAAATGAAATTTGAACAAAACCAGAAGACCTATATATTTAGGTCTTAACTACACACTGATTTTTTTCTTGGACAAAACCAGACTACTTCACACACCAAAGCGCTCTCATCTTGTTTAAGGAATAGCTATTTGCTAAACTCCCCAGGAAAGAAGACATCAGCATTTCTCCTTGGCATCCACTGAAGCCTGTGAATGGCATTCATCATCTTCCTCTCAGAAAGAAGTTCAAGAAATCCAAAGTCACCTCAGTGACTCAAATAGCATACAAGGTTGGAAGAACTTGAAGGGGTACTTCAAGTGAGCTAAAGATGCCAAACAAATCACCTTTTCAAAATGCTGCTGAAGATGACACTCCACGTGAGCTCTCGCTGCTGTTTTCCCTACAGGCATGTCCGCAGGAAATTTCCGAGGAGTGCCAATCTCTTCTTCAGCATCAGCTCCAAGGAAAACTCTCTCGTCAAAGTCTCCCACTGTCAGAACGTACTCTTCGTACTCTTTATTCAGTGCTTTGCTGAAAGAGAAGCCCGGGTTTTTGGTCAATGGTTAAACTGCCAAAGGAACAAGAAAGGTGCCAGGGGAGCTAAGGTGCGAAGCCAAAACCAACATGTGCTCAAAGCGTTTAACGCTTTCAGCAGCAGTGCTGCCTGCAAACAGAACTTCACTGCCCCAAGCATCCTGCCCGTGGTCTGAAAACCTCCCTGTTCCCTCGGTGACCTGCTGCAGAGACCAGTCTTCCTCCTAAGTCACCACCAACACTTGGCTCTCAGTAAGAAGAGGAAAACCAGCTTTGCTTCCATCCCAGTCGCAAATAAAATGGTTTGGAAGTACTCCACTGACCAGAGGTTAGATCTCTGTATGTGTGGAGAATGTGAACGATGGTTACACGAAATGACCTGCATTTGATTTCTACTTTTGTCACCTCATAGCCCGTAATTTTCTTAATGGCACAGAGGAAGGGAAATTTAAGAGCTAGTCCCCAGATTCAATTTCTAAAATCACCACTGACATACAATACCAAACAAATCTTTTGTTTTCTTTTCTCCAGCTCACCCAACTGGAAAACTGGAATATTTAATCTCATAAAGGTTGCAAAACTTTAAATTAATGAAATGAAAGAAACTTTTGGATAAAAACCAGAAACAGCTCGCATCAATAAATCCTGCCTCCACGTTTTTGATGACACATGAATGTGATATGAGGATCTTTTGCCTGCAAAGTGCCTTAGCAATTCAAGCTACCACTTAAGCGTGTACATTAATGTATTCAGGATGCAAGTGATGCTGTGATCCCCCAGGAAACCTGACTTGTCACAGGCTCACCTTCCCCACGTCTTTTAGAAAAAGTGACCGTCTATGAAAAGTTTGGGCAAAGAAACAGAGAGACTTCCATGTTAACTTCAGATGTCAAGCTGCTTACAAAAGAACAGGGACTCCCACTCCAAATAACTACTACTAAAGTAATTCTGTTAATTTTTAAGTAGAAATACTAAGAGAATTTCAAATGGATCACAGCAGCACTGTTTTATATGTAAATTTGAGGGTTACCTACATTGTTAAAATAATTGAGTCTTTGCTCAAAATTCTCAAGGCAAACCAAGTTGGAAACTCACCCTGCAAAAACACAGTACTAGGTATTTTTGGAAAAGCCAAAAAAACCCTTTAAGGGATCCAGAACAAAGCAGCTGCTGTTCATATTTTGCATGTAAAACAGCTTTCAGATGTGGATTTTAAAAGTTTCTGAAACAACTATACTTGCCTCCCACAGAAACGCTCTACCTCTTTTTTGTGGTTTTGCAATTGTGGCTTCTTTTTCTTTCGAGTACTTCTGTTACATTCACAGATTTATACACTCAACTGGAGACTGATAAATGAATCCGAAGACTTCCCTCCTGAGGTGTGATATTTGAGGTGCATATGGAAACATGTCTGTGACCTTCAGAGCCAAGGTTGTGATTTGCATTAGATCCCTCAACGTTTGCAGTTGCCACAAGGACAAGCACCACAGAACCTGACATCAAGGAAGAAACCCTGCAGCTGACCCCCTGACATCTGACACATCTCAGATCCAGCAGCATTCCAGACAAAGAGCAGCTCCGATTGTCAAACAATTAAAAGCTATTAGTTATGGTAAGATAAAGGAACATGAAAATGGGAGATTTAGCATCCCAAGGCCTGTATTTTAGAAATTAAACCAAACCCACAATTAAGAACATAAGCTGTAACTTACTTGTTTTCTGTAAAATTGCAAAGATCCAGCAGACATTCTCCTTTTAAGATCTAAGAACAAAAAGCAGAAATATCTTACATAATAAAATCAAAATGGTTCCAACTCTAACAGCGTGAGGGCATGACAGTTTTAGCCAAAAAGGAAATGAGGGGGGTGAGGCAGTGGCCCAGGTTGCCCAGAGAAGCTGTGGATGCCCCATCCCTGGAGGGGTTCAAGGCCAGGCTGGATGAGGCTTTGGGCAACCTGGGCTAGTGGGAGGTGTCCCTGCCCATGGCAGGGGGTGGCACTGGATGGGCTTTAAGGTCCCTTCCCACCTAAACCATTCAGTAAGTCTATGAGCTTTAGGAGCATAACTGGACTCCTTTTTTGCCTCGGCCAAAGGACAATGCCATGAGTAAGAGAAGCAGGTGAGGACAAAGCCCAATTGTATCCAAGCTCCAGAGAAACCCCCTCTTCAGAAACAGCTGTGATTTAACATCTGTTCCACTGGTGGGTCAGGGACTGACTTAACAAATGACTACACAGAAGCTTCCACAGAGCTTGGGAAAAATCTCCAGGGTCAAAACCAGGTAGAAAAACTTGCAACCTCAACCTCTTAATTTCAAAGCATTTTGCCCAACTCTAAGACAAGCAGTGGGACCCACGCTGTCGTGACAGTTACCCCACAAGATTATCTCACAATTACATTACTTTTTTGCCTGAAGAAAACATCATCATCCACGATTCCGTTTCACACTGCCAAGAAAGGAAACTGAAGATTCTCCACTGACAGAAAAAGCTAAAACACCAGGGACCTTACAGCACAGAACATTAAAAGTGAGAGTAAATGCTGCTCCTGCTAAAATACATACAAAGAAAACCTGACCCAGCCCAAGTTCAGTTGCCTACTATTGTAGTTTCCTGCAGAACCTGCAGGATTTAAATGGTCTCAAGATCAGTCCACCAACCACTACCACGCATTCTTAAAACTAGTAAGATGTACCTTCCTATCAAATAGTTTTGATATGTATGGTTTAAAGTAGTGTTCCTTTATTCCTTTTGCTTCTACTAAAAGCCCGTCATGCAGCTCGCAGAGAGTGGCAATGATGCAAGGAGGATCTTCGGAGGCTTTGGTCTCTGCTGCGTGGAAGTCTGCTGGTAAGCCTGAGAACAAGGAGGAAGGGGAAAAAAAGAAAAAAGACAACCAACCTTCAACTTCATTTCAAAAGAAACAAGAGAACCAAGAGCATATTTGGTTTTAAATAATTTGTCCCCACCATACCTTTAAACGATGGATTTAACAAATCGCTTCTATTTGGACACAAAAGGGCATTTGCAAAAATCAGGTCCAAGCAGCAGAGAAGCAAATGATAGGAATTTACTAAATCATCTCCAATCATACGGAAATTACCTTTAAGAGAGAGCACAGACAGTTAGCAACAAAAAAAGAAGTTCCTAACACAGAACATACACAAACCATGCAGCTAAAAAAAGCAAGCCTACCCTTCGTGTACACAAAGAGCGTCCAGCAGAAGTTGAAGAGATCTTTAACACCGCACGGCACCCGCCTGTTAGTGAAGAAAAGAGGGAAGAAGTCAGCCTGCAGTTCCAGGAAGCTGAAGCTTGTTTTACAATATGAATTTCATTCTGTTTCCTTGCCCAAAATAACAGTCGAGCCGTTGTCTATCTTAATTTCACACTAAGACACAATCCAAGCTACACGTCCTTACTTCACCTTTCGCTAACCTACAGCCTCCTGCCTGGCTCCACGGAGCGTTTCGCGCAGCATCCCCAACCCCCTGCCCTTTCCCGAGCTGAGGGCTGCCTCTGGCCTGGCACCGCGGCCACGCTGCTTTGCTGGTGTCACACTTCCATCCCTTTAAAATACACACCTACAGCCCGTATGACAGCTCATCTGCTGAGCTGCGTTTGGAGCAGAGATCATCCAAAACCACGGGGCTGAAGACCAGGGAAGACATCACTCGAGACAGCCCACAGAGGAGCTCAAGCTGGGGTTACAGTCACGAACGCTGCTCCAATGAAGGAACACGAACAGAGCACACCGGCATTTCTCCCAACACACAGCAATGCTCACAAAGCTGCCTGCCGGGCACGAAGAGCTGCAGCAGCAGCTGCATCCTCCCTACCTGCTGCCGTGGAGCTGTGCTGGAGCACTTCCCTGGAACAGCTAGCACCCTCACGTCCAGAGGACACACGCGAGCCAGCAAAAACACCGTGCACAGACCCGGCTCGGTTCCTTGTCATTAGAGCTACACCCTCACCATACAGCTATTACAGAGGCGGCTGCAGCCGGCAGGAACGCGGACAAGCTTTAACTAAGGCAGAAGTTCTGTGTGCGTCTGGCAGACGACACCACCAGTTTGTTGTACAAACGAGCGCAGCAGCCATCACTCCTCTGCGTGTGCGTGTTAGCGCTCACCTGGCCATCACGCTAAAAATCTGGCAACGCCGAGTCACCGCGGATGTGACACCGCTGCGTACAGAGCAATTGTGTAACGACACCAAACGTCTCAGCCAGTGCTTTGCCAAGACAAGACATCCCTGTGCTACTGAAATTATTTCTGCTAAAGGTTTAAGTGCTGGTGTTGCAGTCTCTCAGGTTAACCCATCTCACCGCACCTCTCCCCACCACGGGCCAGGTTCTGCGCGTTACAGTGAGCTGCACAAACAGCCACTGGAGGCAAAGCTCTGCTGGTATGAGCTGCAGCCCAGCAAAGTTAGAGATGTTTCTGTGTCACTGCGTTGCAAAATCAAGGCCACAGAGACGCCCTACCACTTCAAAACTTCACAGAACTTTTAAAAGCACAAATAATGATCTTAATTTTGATAAATCTGTATTTGGTGTAGCCCTTTCCAAGGAAAACTCACATTAAATCTCATAAATACCTCTGTTTCCTGCTTCGCTGTGGTTTCAAAGTTTCTTCATAAGGGTTTTGAAATATATCCAAAAATATTGGTTCAAACTTCTTGAAAATCACAGTAGACACTTCAAAATTCCTCTCCAGCCTCTCTACTCGCTCTCGGAATTCCTGTGGTAGATTTGACATGTCCATCCACTTCTTCATTTTGCTAAAAAACTGAATTAAACTTAAAAGAAAAACAGAGTCCGCTTTATTTTGAGCTTGAACTAACTTCCTTTATTCTGAATTGTTTAAAAAGCCAAAATGCAACATATTTACTCCCTAAAGACTAATTTCATTAATATATGGGTTTACCATTTATTTTGATAGGCTCCCGTGCTGACCTCCAGCTCACCAGGACCGGGACAACACACTGAAACACACCAAACCCACTCAGGTTTGCTGAAGGGGGAGCATTGCCAAGAACAGACACTACCATCCTGTATGCAAGCTCCCAATGTATTACAAAGGATTACATAACCTCCGTTTTGCTTTTACAGTCTACTGACCTTTAGGTTTTGTCTGTTTTCCACTACACGGTGTTTTCAACCTGCTGCTTCTCAAGCTTGCAGTAGGGCTTTCCGCAGTGTTGCCTCATTTGTCTACAATCATTCTGTAACCTGAAGGTCAGCTTACACTTCTGCTAACCAACAGTGCCTCATTCCCACACTCCCAAACTGTATATACTGTAAGCTTTTCACCTTTTATCACTTTGCTTTTTTTCTCCTTGACTCTCTTTCAGCCACAGGCCTGGAAACACTAGTTTCACCTCAGGGCTGCCAGCACAGCTGTGTCAGCTAGGGGAGGGGGAGAAAGGAAAGAGCACACACGGCTCTGCGTGCGTCAAGGGAGAGAGGCTGGGGAGGCAACAAAAGCACAAACAAGAATCTATGCCCATCAGAATTAGCTACACAAAAACCTGCTAACCGTAGGTGTAATTGCACTGGCAAACCCAACCCTGTCAGTTCAGCTGAAAACAGGTTTTGAAATGGAACGAGAAACATTCCAAGTTCTGCCATCTCGGGTCAGAGCTACCCATCAGCACAGCCGCTGCCAGAAAGCCCCTGTCCTGGGCTCAGCTGGGACAGTGACCTCCCGCCCCAGCAGCTGGGGTGAGGCTGTTTGGGTTCGTGCTGAGGATTCAGCTGATCACACACTGATGGGCAGAGCTGCTGCCAGGACACTCAAGGACTTTCCAGCTTCTCTGCTGTGCCCGTGTCTGCAGGGGCAGGAGGAGCTGGGAGGGAGCACAGCCCCAGGGACCAGCCCAGGATTCGACCTCAGGTTTAGGACTGAGACCCGAACTGGCCAGTGGTCTGTTCCATCCCATGCCCGGCATGGCCAGGTGAGGCTCTCTCTTGCTCCAGGTTGTCTCCCTCTGGGTCACCCCTCTCAGGGTCATCTTGGGCTCTAGGACACTCAGGCTCTTCTCTGTGTTCTGGGATTGTGGTTTTGGGACTCTCCCTGCTCCAGGATCGTTGGCCAGGAATGGGCTGAGCCTTGGTCATTGGATGGTGCGCAGTGTGTCGCTGTGTATCACCTATTTGTATATTCGTACATATTATAATTACTATCATCATTATTATTTTCAATATTATTGCAGTTCAGTTATTAAATTGTTCTTATCTCAACCCAGGAGTCTCTTCCCTTCACCCCTTTCATTCTCTCACCATCCCTGGGGGGGGGAGGGTGAGCGAGGGGCTGTGGGGTCTGGCTGGTAGCCAGGGGTGTAAAACCACAGCAGCCCCCATAGGAAACGATGTGATCGCACAGCGCTCTGTACCACAGCACCCACACACCCCTCAACTCAACCCCCAGACACGAGTCTCACCTGCGCTGCTAACAGCCCGCGCAGACGCTGGTTTGTGTTTCAATGAACCACAAAAAGAAAAAGAAATAACTGCCGCGGGGGGAACAATTGCTGATCCCACGCAGGCGGCTTTGCAAACCTTGAAGTTGAAAATTACATCTTTCCGTGTTATTTCCATTTTTAACAGCAGAGGATTTATTGCCTTTGCACCATGACCTCGGGACACGCGTTTGGCAGCGCTGGGAGCCCTGAGCCCCCCGGGGGGGACCCGCCGGCAGCCTCACCTGAGCCGGGCGGAGCGCAGGATCCTGGTCAGCGACACGCCGTTCCCCTCCATCAGCCCGCTCCCCACGGTGGGCACCCGGCTCCTGCGGCAGGCGACGTAGAGCGCGCAGGCCAGCCAGTGCAGCGCCTCGCCCTGCGGGACGGCACCGGGGCTGCGGGGGCTGCGGGGG
>VZTO01025421.1:31518-42543 GCA_013400615.1 Syrrhaptes paradoxus
CCAGCCCGGAGCCAGCCCGGAGCCAGCCCAGTTTTCTGTCCGGGGCAGCAGCCCCCACACCCTGCCCAGGGGTACCTTGAACTTCACGCTGCTCCGAGGCGAGCTCAGGAGCGGCTGTAGGAACACAGCCCTGGCGATCCCCGCTCACGCAGCAGCTTCTGACCTGCCCCAAGTTCTGATCCTCTGCATGCCGAGTTTAATTTATGTAAAATGTTCTTTTGCAAAGCCCAGGGATCACGCAGTGGGAAGCCGTGGGCTGGTGGAGCCGGTCCCTTGCCAAGATCAGCTCGGCGTGGAGCTTTCCAAAGCGGCGCTTCCCCTGGGAGCCAGCTGTGATCCAACACCTCAGGGTGTTTGTAGAAAGATTTGTTGTAGGAGGAAGGAAAACCGACTGCTATGAAAAGCCAAATGCATTGAATTGCTGAAAATTAGGCTGCACAGAGTCCGACAGTCTATTGATTCCTTCAGGAATGAAGATGTGCCTCCCTTGGAGGGGCCCAGCTTTCTCTTTTATGCATCTGTTCCTGTATTAGAAACCCCTCACCTTTTTCTGAAAAAAAAAAAAAAAATTAAACCAGGTCAGTTACTGTGGGGTTTTCCCTTAAAAACGTTATTTTGTGTTTCCAAACGGTACAGGCCATTCCTGTAAAATGTCTCCTGCTACATACAGCACAGCCAGAAAAATGTTACCAGCAAATGCCTGGCAGGAGCCAGGAGAGAGGAGCAGAGGTGCTGCAGAGTGTCTGCTCCGGCTCTGGTGCTGCTCCGTCGCTGCTGTGCCTTGAACCTCCCCGAGGGCAGGTGCTGGTGTTGCAGAAACTGATGCTTTCAGCGAGACTGGGGTTGGATTCGGGGCTAAACCAGTAACGTCTGGTCCCCATCTGGACCACTGGCAAACAGGAGGCAGGTGACAGTGCCGCACGGAGCCTTTCCTCGCGGTGACATCGCACGGGAGGCCGGCAAGGGGCAGGGGAGTGGTTCTGATGTTCTGCCAGGACGGAGCTCCTGCACTGCCCTGTGCCTTCGAGGTGGAATCTGGGTTCTCCAGGAACAGGAGCTGCCCCAGCAGCGACGGCCTTGAGCCATCCCCGGGTGCGCTGTGAACCCCCGAAAGCCGAGGCCAGTGCTCCTGGGCCGGCCACGCAAGCTGCAATGGGCAGATAGCAGGGAAGGGAAATGAGAGAGAAGCTGCATTTCTCTTCCCACTGATTTTCCAGAGCTGCTGCTCTGCCGGCTGCTGGTAGAGCCGGCTCCGTACCTGGCAGCGCTGCCCGTCTGCCCGCGGCTGAGCACCGGCGTCCAGCCCACCGGCCCCTGCACGCTCCTGGGCACCGGCACACGCAGTGCAGAGCACTTGGGGACCGCGAGCCATCCTTTTACCTGGGTGTAAAGTGCTTGGGATTGCTTTAAAGTTGTAAATGTGACGAGGATTCGTGGTCTCTTGTGACCCGGCTGGTGCTCCACAGCCCTGGAGCTGAAGTGGCTCCTGAAGAGGTGGAAAATACACATGCACCGAAAAGCTCACGTTTTATTCGATACAGAATAAATGTCATTAGAGGACTTGCCTCTGCTCACTGCCAGATGAGATGCGAACCCAAAATCCTCCTTGTAGCTTTTCAAGACACCAGAGCTGCGACCCGTGCTCTGAGGGCAGGTTTACATAACCCGGTTCAGCGCTGGGGGACATCACCAACCTCTCTGTGACCACAGGGAGGAAGAAAGATCCTGTCTGCATGTGTGATGACACTTTCCAACTCTGTGTCCTATCAGATAAAAATCGGGAAGGGACGGGAAGGCAGGGGCAGGCAGCTGCGGGGCGTTTCGCTCCCCCACGGCACTGGTATCCTGCAGGACCCAGCCCCAGGAGAGCTGCGCCCGCCCGGCCCGTCCTCCACAGCCACTCGCTTCTTACAGAAGGGGACTGACACCCCGGCTGCTGGCACAGAGCCCGCCACGGCCCCGGCTCTGCAGGATGCTCTGCGGGTACCGGGGGCTGCCTGGGTCCTGCAGATCCTTCCAGCAAACCTCCGCTAACAGTGCCGGGGTGGAGAGCTGCAAAGTGCGGAGCCAGAAGGTAAAGGGAGACTTGGGAACTGGAAATTCAGAGTTCACACCATCGTTCTGCCCCCTCTGCCCCTGTCCAAGCGACATCTGATGCCTCTTCTGCCCAGCGCCTTCCTGCTTCTCCCGCTGAAGAAACGCGGCACCAGCACAGCAGGACGAGGGGCTCATGCAAGGGGAGGGGGAGCAGGAACTCTTGGTTTACTCTGCGCCTCTTTTCCTGGACCTTGAAGAAATTATTTAGCTTTTCATGGGTGTCTGTTTATTCACCTGAAAAACTGAATTAATACCTACTTTTCTAAAGCTAAGATCCTTACACTGAGATTTATGACAAGCGTTCCTTTGGCACCTGTTGGCATTTTACAAGGCTGGATCGAGAGGCTTTGTATCAGCAGGAGGAGCCTGCTGCTGGGAGGTGCCCCCCCTGGGCGAAGGGCTGTACCAGGTACCGGGGCCGGGCTCCGGGCTTCTACCCACCCTGCGATGGAGCGTGTCGGGAGAGCCCCAGCCTGGCACCCCTCGGAGCTGGGGCTGCTCCCACCAGCTGGCAACCCTGGCAGGACAGCGAGTTAACCCGTGCAGAGAGTTAACCCACCTGCTGAGTTAACCTGGCCAGCGAGTTAACCCACACAGCAAGTTAAGTTAACCCACCTGGTGAGTTAACCCTGACAGCAAGTTAACCTGGACAGCGAGTTAACCCGGACGGTGTGTTAACCCACCTGGCGAGTTAACCTGGACAGCGAGTTAACCCGGACAGTGAGTTAACCCACCTGGTGAGTTAACCTGGACAGCGAGTTAACCCGGACGGTGTGTTAACCCACAGGGTGAAAGAGCGGCTGGCTGCAGCGAGGGCTCAGGCCGGTGACCCGCCGTGGCAGCTGCAGGCAGCCCTTCCCCACGGGAACGCGCATCTCTTGGTGCACGGTGCAGCCCTAAAGAAGGGAGAAGTCCGCTGGGTTCGACAGCTTCTCAACGGATTCGTGCTGAGAAAAAAGCAAGTAACGTTTATCACTGAGTCAGGTGAATTAAACATTCACATATATTTGCTGAAAAAAATTATATACATCTGTAGCAAGGCTCTGCCAAGTTTGAAAGATAAGCATCATCTAGTCACTAAATTAAAAAAATAAAAATCTGACTTTTAAATCTTTTTCTTTTTATCCATATTCAAGAGCACAGACAGTTTATTTTGTTTAGCACATTTGGTGAAGAATGTATGTTTGTGTGAGTAGCCATGAAAACCGGTGGAAATCTGGCATTTGTTTTGGATATGACGGGAAATAAGAAGAAGCCATTTACGCCTTACAGTCTAAATAATCCACAGAGTATATCGGGTTGCAAAAGGGTCACAAAGTAGCAGCCAAAGAGAAGCCTAAACACCCAGAGACGGAGCATACATGTCTGATAAGGAAGAACAAGGTATAAAGCATGCTGGCTAATTAAATAAATGTCACTTCCAACCCCGTTCCTTACGCGCGTAACCCTGGAAAACCATCCCGTAACAAGAAATGGACTCTGACGAGATTTCCGTAGCCATTCACCGTAAGGCTCTGAGGATATATGAAGTTTTATAGCATTTGTATTTATAAGGATTTAGGGCAAGTACATGTTCTTCTACTGAATAAAAAGAAAGTTAGTACTTAAAAGGTTCAAAAATATATCAATCGTGATTTTTTTTTTTTTACATAAATAAATTATATTGATTTTGGATTTAACAGCTGAAAAAACCCCTTCTGCTTCCACTGGAGGCAAAACTGAATAAAATGTTAGTTAAATAGAGATAGCAGCATTTCTAAGAAATCTGTCGATAGTGATACAGTATCTATGCTACAAGGACGTTATTAAATAGAACACATTTAATTATCGGGGGGGGGTTGCATTATGGTTGGTTACATACCTAAAAGAAAAACATCATCCAATCCAGTAAACTGGGAATAAATTCAGTGACAACATAAACCAAATGCTTTTTAGACCATGGGTAACAGACTTCTTTGAGATGCTAATTTTAACATGTACATCATTTATAATCCCAAATGTATAAAAGACAATGACAAAAAGCATCATAAATAAATAATGCAAACTGAAATAGTTATGTCAAAACATTTGGACCATCTGATAAATTAGCAAAACTGTAACAGAAAATAAGTAAAAAATACAGTAAATCGTGACAACCAAATGTGAAACCGATGACTAGCACGCTCCCAGCTCCCTCACCAGCCTGCCTTGCACCTCCCTGCTGCACCACCGCGGGTTTATTTCAAGTCTCAAACCATGAGCTGCAAATAAGAACAAGCCCAAGTGAAAGGAAGAAAAACTAAAGGAGGAGTGAGGGGAAGGAGAAACCAGAAGAGTTGCCTGTGGAGGTGCCTCAGTACCCAGAGCTGCGGGGTGACGGTGGCGAAACCCGGCCGCGTACAGTGCAGACGGCGAAATCATCTGCCGACGGAGGTGGGACTCGGAAATACTGTTCAACAGCAAACGGAATGGAAAGAAGAAGCCAAGGTCATCTCTTCACAGTCTAACACTACAAAAGAAGAAACTCAACCTTCGGAAGTCTCAACGGCCTTTCCGGGAGGACTCCCCAAAGAGGAGCGCTGCCTACAGCCTTTTCCTCACTGCCGGAAGGCTGTTGCTTCTGGGGTAAGAGTGGAAAATATAAAAACTCAAAAAGCCTCAGTGTTCATATAAGAGCATTAAAATTGGAGTGGCCTGTTCATGGCTGGAAAAAATACCTTTACAGCACTTCTAATGCCATAGATGAGAACTAACGCCGTCGAGGAGAACTAAGGACTAGCAGAGTGATGAAGAAACTGGTAGCTACAGGTACAGTAATCCCAAAAAAGTCATGCAAGATGTGCAAAACCTTTCCAGCTCAAGCTGAAAAGTTCTTGTAACTATTGAGGAAAGGGCAAAGAAACTCCACTTAACATAAAACCAAACTTTGGTTTTAAAAAATACAAAAGAATGTCTACGTCATATTTTCACTCGCTGCAGTTTGTCTCCAAACCTTTGAGGTGGGAGTGAGAAGTTGTATCACGCCCAGTTATGCTTTTTCCTTTCCAAGAAATGAATATATGCGTTTTCAATCATTAGTTATATACTTCTGTCTATACTACTATTCTAGTAACCATGATAAAATAGGGAAATACTTTAAATCAAAAATACACATTAGCACTTACTATAGCTGTGCTTTTTACCCCCAAATACAGGCTTTTCGTTCAGTGTCACTGTAGACAGAAATACCCTTGTCTGCGTGTAGACCAAGAGGTAAAGACTTTTCTTTTGCTCTTGTTTTTTTTTTTTGCTGCTTTTTCTTCTCAAAGGAGTGAGCAATTTGGGGGGGTGACCGAGTACTGGATTTGCTATCGTCGGCTGGGATGAACGACTGGAAAAAACAGAACGAGAATTTGGTGCCTCCCATACTAGCTAGACAACACTGTTTATCTAATAAAGTGGCAAGACCCTGCAACTATTAACATGTAGTATGTCACCAGAGTTTTTTTCTGACAGGGAATTAGGTAGATAGCATTACTCATGGAAACACAGGTTTATGAAGGTGGAGCAGGGTGGGAGGGTAAGTAACAAAGAGTTTATGGGATAAGAAACTCACAAGCCACAATCTTTTTGCGTTTTTTTTTTCCAATGAAACAAAAGTTCTAATTGGGATCGCGAGCCGCTTCGCGCTCCTCCTCTGCTGGTCCATCCTGCTCCTTCTCTGCCGACAGCGGCGGTGTTTGCTCTGTACAGTTTTGACTGCTTGCAGCTTCCTTTTCCGGCAGCGAGACAGTTTCTGGCTCTGGGTTTGCCGATTCCCCTTTCGCTTTCTTCCTCTTCCGCTTCTGGCTTTCCAGGCTGGCTGTCTCCGCGTGCCTGGTTTGCTGTATGCCGGGCAGCGCCATGCCGATGCCGGGGGAAAGGAACATCGAGGGATAGATCAGTCCAGGAGACATCCCTGGGATAAGAAACGGGTTAAAAGCTACAGGACTACTGGTAGTTATTGCGGATTCTGTCTGATTAGAAAATGAACTAGGACCAGGCTTCTCTTGCGAGAGAGTTTCTTTTTTCCCGTCCTGGCTGCTCTGTTTCTCCTCAGTAGCTTTCTCTGCGTTGGCTGTACCACTTTTCGTTGTGCTTGTTAACGAAGTCGGAGCAGTCGCAGTACAAGTAGTTGTCATGGGGGGGTTGAGAAGTCCTCCGACACCGAACATCTGCGGGACGGTGGCCATGCCCGGCAGCATCATGGGCAACATACTCAGGGTGCTTTTCACATCCTCGCCAGCGGGCACTGCTGCAAATCCAGCAGGAAACCCAACCAGCCCGGTCAGAGGGATCCCTTGCATGTTTCTCATGTTCTGAAGTCCTACTAGATCCATCCCAGCAATCAGTCCGTTCATGAACAGTGGTCCCATTCCAGAAGAAGAATCTGCTACAACACCAGGGCCTTTAATGAGTTCACTTCGGGGCCGCCTCCCCCTCCGGCGAGGCCCCACATCTCGGAGCACGGGCTCAGTTAGGATGCGATTGAATTTGCTTTCTGGTAAATAGCCCTGAAAACGAAGCACACACAACAGAAAACACCTGACAGTTATTACTGCACCAAAGGAAATCGGGCTTTTCTGCGCTCGCATCTGCAGCCCAGATGGTGTCAGCACAGAAATATTTGCCTACGTGATATGGAATTTGAGAGGTACGCACAACTTTTCCCCAAGGGATGCTGCCGAACACAAAACACGCTCGCTCTGCCCTGGCGTAACGCTGCGGCATCAAAGTGCACGGGGAGGAAAGGAGGAAGCACATTCTCACCCCACATTTCACCCCAGCCCTCAGCACCGGCTGTTCCCGACCGAGAAGCACTGGGGCAGCTCTATGTCAGCCGCCAGCGCAGCTCCCTTCCCAGCTTTTATCGTGGCTTCAGCAACAGGTGAAACACCACGTCTTTGAGATGTGAAGGGCCAAATTTCCAGTGCTCTGCAGGACAGCAAAGCCGCATGGGATGACACGCAGAGAGTGGACATGCTGTCTGAGGAGCTCCTGGCTAGAGCTTCGCTGGGACGCCGGGACAGGTCTTCTGAGCATCCAGATACAGGACCAAAACCCCGCAGCCACAACTGGACGAGACTGTCCGGCTACACAGAGCAGTGCGGGGGACCCACAGCACAGTTTGGGACTCATTTGTCAGCATCCTCATCACAGATATTTCAACATTTCCTTTTGTGGCTCCCTTGAGTTTCAATATCGCCATTCTTTGAACCATTTCCAGGAACAGATTTAGGTAGGAAAAGTATTTTCCCCTGACACCTGCAGTGCAGAAACTGCAATCAAATGACCCCAGCAGCCTGCCCAGCACAGCTACTGCCCAAAAAGGGAGAATCTGCTGCTCTGCTCCCACTGGTGCATGGGAAAACCTGCACGGGACCAGGACTGCACCTGGGCTCAGCGAGGCAGCCGAGCCCACGCTCTCGCCAGCCCGAGCGCGCGGAGCAGCCAGACATTCCTCTGCATGCACATGGCAGGATGGACGCGCACTCGCCAAAAGCAAAGTGCTGATGGGGCTCAGGGTGCAAACGCTAACGGACATGCAGCTGCCCAACCTGGGCGTGTGAGCGGGTGGCCAGGGTGGTGGCTGGGCACACAGCGATTCCTGTCGGCACAGACACCATCCCTTGCAAACAAAGGAAAGGAAGAGCTGCCGGCTCACGTGGGTGCTGGCCACCCAGATGGGGCACTGATGCCAGCCTGGACACGGAGCCGTCTCCCAGGGAACGGGACAGACCATGCCAAATTGCCAGTGCTAATTAAAAGCCAATTTGAGAGCAGTACAAACGCCTGAGCCAATTGATTTCCCCTCCAGCCCCCCACTGCAAGGAACCAGAGGGAGAAGTGTGGATAATGCCAGCCCGCAGGGTGGGGAAGGGCGATCAAACAGCCCGTGCGCCGGGGGGGAGAGTGCTCCTCCTCCACAGCTGTGCCACGCACCAGGGCTCAGCTTGGCTCAGCTTGGCTCGGCTCTGTCCTGCCCCTCTCCCTGCCAGTGTCTGAGCCTTCAGGCCTTTAGTGGGCCCAGGGCTGCACAGGCAGAGTTTGCAGGAGCTGATGAAAAGCCTCGGTTGAGGGTGTTTTTTCAAAATTTGACCCACTGGAATGTGTTTTGTCCACTCCCTGCCATCCAGCACCCAAGGTGGATTGCTGCTCTTAGAGCGTTTCTCTCGCCCCTGCCATTTCTAAGCATCCCCAGGCTTTCCAGACAGTCACCCCGAGCTGCTGAGCCCCATTCGCGGGGCACTGACCCCCTCCTCTCCTTCCCCGGGCTGCGCCGCTTTGCTGGGGCACGCGCCCAACCTCCCTCTCTGCCGCGCAAGCGCTCCCGGTGCTGCTGGCCCGGCGGCTGTCCCCTCCCGCCTGCGCAGCTGAGTCCTGCCTCGCAGCTCCCGGATCCTCACTGGAGAAAGGTTGTGGGGATGGGGAGGGGAAAGAAAAGATGACATGATACAGATTTCTCCAAAAGCTCTAACTTACTGAAAGCTTAACAATGTCAGCCCAGTCAGCTGCAACAGCATACTCCAAGTTTGCATCAAGCCACCTTGGCAATTCCTTCAATGCTGGTGCCGTGGCTCCCCCTAACTATAAAACACAGCAGAAGGATGACCTCTATTGCAGAAAGAGTTATGGAAAATAAAACAAGAAATACGATTACACTCCTTGCTTAGGGCTGCAGTTTGGCTGGGGCAGAGACTCTTCCCTTGCTACACATCTTTGCAGGACTCGGTATGTGCCTGCCGCCTCCAGACACACAGTTCAAGGAGAAAAGTTCAGCCTCTGTGGCCCATCCCATCGCCCTCCCCATGAACAAACGATGGGGACAGAGCTTCTGTAAAAGCCATGCTCAGAACCAGACAAACCCACCAGTTCACCCAGGCGTCCAACCGTCATTGTGGGTGGAACAGGGAAACACACGGGGCTGAAACAGCCTCTTTCTGGCTCACTCTTGAGTTTTGATTTTAGATGTGATGAATGTCACACCACCTTCTGACCTAGGGCAGTCCTGGGTGTGGCTGAGAACTGAATTTGGGTGGAAAGTATCCCTGAATGTCCCTTTTCATTCAGAGAGGTGAACATCAGTGCACTGGGGATTAAATCGCAGACACGTAAATCCCTGCTCCATCCTCAGTAAGCAAGAAAAAGCCCTTCAAGCCCTCCTCTCCCTGCATGCCCAGCACTCGGACAGGTATTGGTATGCTCTGCCTGCACCTCGTAAGGAGGCATAAACCACAGATACTGGCATGGCAATATTACAGTCTGTGGCATATTGCAGTGAATTCAAGGGGAACAATCACACCTGGAACGGGAAGCACCAGCCAGCGCTGTGCTCATGGTGGCTTTAAAGCCAAAGGCTGAATCCCTTTGCCACTGCGGGGTCTGCGTTCCTTGGCAAGGGCGAACACTCAGACTCTCCTGCCTTCACACAGAAAGTCACTTATTCTGCAGGTCTGTGTCCCCTTGGGCACGCATGTGCCACAGGACAGGGCAGATCAGTGACATGTTCCAGACTTTCGTCCCATCCATGGGGCTTCTCTGGATTAAATCTTTCCCCAGACGAGCTTGGGGTCTGCCAAACGTTTCAAGAAACAGAGGGCAGCGCACAGAACAGGCCTTCGCTTACCCGCCGTCCGGAACCCTTATGTACCACAGGCACCCGCTCCTCTCCCGTGAGTGAGCTAACGTCCAGCTTGCTGGGGTCCTTGCAGCGTTGCCTCCTCTGCTTGGGCTTGTCTGAAAGATTCTGGAGTGCAAACAAGACAACATTAATGAGACTTGACGGCTTAATGAGCCTGGATGGCTAAGAGCCGTGCAGGAATGCGGCACAGACGAGCTCCCGAGGGACAGAGAGTCCCTGCAGATCTGGGCAGGAGCAACGCGAGAGGCAAAGCTGGGCTCTGCCACAGGGCCAGCTCTCAAACAAGCACAACTGATTTTTTTAGGTATAAAGGTGTTTGCAGTGTACCCCACTTAGACTGCTCTGGCCCTTTCAAATTCCCCTCTAATCCTAAAACTGTGCCCTGCTGCCAGTTCACATACGTGCACCTGTAAACAGGGCACTAACTACAACTAGGAGAGAAAAAGAGAACAGGTCTGCGCGTGCCACCTCCCGTCAGTCGATGCAGCTACCCACTTCTCGCCAGCTCAGCTGTGCGCTTTCGCTCCCACCTCAGTGGTTCCCACTGCAGAGCTGCGGGACCGTGTTTCTCTGGGATCAGAGCCCTTCAGGACCACAACCTACAGAGCTGCAGCTGAGGTGCTGCCCACCCCCTGCGAGCAGAGTCCTGGCACCAATGTTCCTGCGGGGCTGCAGCATGACAACAAACTGCTGCGGGCTCCGATTCCCGACAGCCAAAGCAAAGCTTGGTCTGTCCTTCAACAAGCTAAGCTGCTGCAGTGCCCCAAAGCAGCTTTCCATCCACCCTACCCGGAGAGAGGACAGCCACCCTGGGCAGGGAGACCCTGCAGGGCTGCCCCGGGGCACTGGGGGCTTGCTGGGAGCAAGAGGCTGACCAGCAGCATGGCCAGACTGGGCAGGCTCCAGTAAGCCCCCATGGACAGCAAGGGGGGGATGGAAAGGAGCGGGAAGGCACCTCCACGCCTGCTCCTCCGTCTGACTGCTTCCCACAGTGCTCCCGGGAGCCTGGCCTTGGGCACAGAGCCGCGGCTGTCTCTGGGAGTTGAAAAGCAAGGGCCATCCTGCCCGAGCAAACGCTGGGCTCCTCACTTCCCTTCTCTAACGAGCTCCAAAGCACTAACGGCTTGCCTGTACTCCAGGCTCCAGGGACTCCCTGCCTCAGGCATGCAATCCTCCAGCACCAGGATGCAGAGTGTATTACCACCACATTCCTTCCTACTCTGTTTTACAGCCTCTGCTCCCTACCACATGGTCTCACAGGCTAAATACGCTGAATTATGAGACAGCAA